>JBAMJV010012315.1:0-22271 GCA_037951105.1 Echinarachnius parma | reverse complement strand
CTAGTGAAAACAGAGAAAATCAATGTCTGATTTAATTGTAATTGAAATTTTAAAAAGTTAATGGATCACTTTCATGGTTGATAATCTTCTTTTTTCAATTTATTGAAATCAGTTGGCTCTCTCGTGTCGTCATGCAGTTAATTGTAATAAAATGTAAAAGAATATCATACATTTACACCATTTAATTTATAGTATAAATATATTTTTGTTCTTGAAACAGTTGGTAAGAGAACCATTTCACATATAATATTAATGACATTTAAAAATCAATATGATCTGTTTTATTTCGTTCTTAAAACAATATTCCATAGTATAATGCCTGATCATAATAATTGTTTGAAGTGATGCATTAATTTTTATTAAAAAAGTCAGAAAGTGAAGTTTGATACTTTGTTCATATACCAATATCAACCATCTTCCATGCCCCCTTATTTACCGATAAAAATGAAAGGGTTTCGAAAACAGGCCGAAATCAATCGTAGACATTAAGTAATCTCAAAACGAAAACATATTCATTATGATACAGAATATTCTGAATATGTTATGCCAAATGCCAAATGTAATGTAATAAAACTAATAACAATAAATAATGTAATAGATTTGGGTAAGGAAAGAACATTTGAATCATAACATTTATTTTAAAGGTTCCCTTCAGCTCATCTGTATTAGTGTACACATCAAATATTTGTAAACTGTTTGACCTAAGTATGCTTTGTATATTTTAAAACATTTAATCAATTATTTTATTCACCTTGCTAAGCCCCAACGCATAAAAAAAACTCTCCAGAGTGAAATTCTGCTTGTGACCTCATCTGCCAATCACAATTCAGTTACTTATAAGACGAACAATGCATCTTCACCCCATATGAGCGACTGCTCACAATAAAATCACATCTTTGAATAAACTATATACCAACTCACACACTTTCAATTTCAATAGCAGTTGCTGTGTCAGAAAACCTCAACCATCATGAGGACAAGAAAAGCACCAATAAGCTATTGACATCATGTCAATTACTGTGCTCAAAATTAGCATAGGCCCGCTGGCCCGGGGCCACGAAAAATTAACTCCGGGCCACCAAATTTAATTGATCCTAAATTATACTGGCACATTCGGGCAACCAAATTTAACAGAATTTGTTATGTTTTTGTTTGTTTGGGGCCACCAGATTTAGGTTTCGGGCCACTCAAAGTTGAGCAATCTTGTTTTTATTTGCCCGACGGGGCCACAAGGCAAAAAGGTTAATTTCTAGCATTAGATGACAAAAGAAAAGGACAAAAAGAACATGCCTACAATAGCTCGCCCTGCATGCTTTCATATAATAGGTTTTCATTGCATTTCTTGTCCTAATGATGGTTGGGATTTTCTGACATAGCAACTGCTATTAAAAATTGAAAGTGTGTTAGTTGGTAGTGTATTCAAACATGTACATGTAATAGTATTGTGAGCATGCGCTCAGCCTGGACGAATGTGCATTGTTTATATTATAAGTAACTGAGTTGTGATTAACAGATGAGGTCACAGGCAGAATTTCACTCTGGAGACATTTTTAGTGGGCGTTCCCAAAGTGAATTTTCAAGCTGATTTCTTGCTTTAATAACTTTTCCATTAAAAAATGATTGCTATAATCGGGATCCACGTGAAAAACTATTCTTGATAGACTAAAAATTCACTTTTAAAGTGATTTCCATGTAATAGAACCTTTAAATATATTTTAATAACTATTTCTACATCCAAGATTTTGTGACCGGTTGAAGACATACTTCACTAATTTTTCATTAAGTTCCTCAATATTTTAGTCTCATTGTAGCTAACAAAAAAAAAAACATTGCAATGATGTTTGTGTTAAATGGAGTATCCACCATTTACAAATCATCTGAACGTTTTCCAGTAGATAGATACGGATAATATGACACTCGTAAAACTAAGTACAATTTTAGATCGAGCAACGCTGTAATTTAGGTTTTATGAATACAAATCAACCACGAACAAATAGAGAAATTCTCACTTCAATGTATTAAATTCCGGCCAAACTATTTTTCAACCGATTTAGCATAATATTACAACAATTTTGAAGTTATTCACGTCAAGTTATTGTATAAAAAGAATTCATTTCACCTATGCCACGAAAATTGTTTCGAAAATAAAGAATAACCAAATACATTGTAAGTTTTACGAATCTTGGTTATTTATTTGTTTTTGTTGCTGTGAATATAACCGCAACTTGTGGACATTTGCCTGCCGCACCGCGCTGACAGCTAGTACGTGGGCGAAACCATACACGCGCGAAGGCTCGTAAATCAGAATAAAAGGGCGGTCCGAACTTGTATTCTTACAGTTCTTACAATCAGTAAAACTCCACGAATGGGTCTCAAGCCCTAATTTGTTCAGACAAGCTCTTAAAATTACATCTGTTTTCTTCATATAACACGATAATCTCGCAACGTTTAACCCTGATAGGACCGGGGTGGAATCCACCTCCCTTCACCCCCCCCCCCCCCTTCGACGTTTCGCTTGACAATAGACCGCTTCTGTAATGTATGCAAATAATATGCGTATGACATAAGACTCTCCGTTGGCAAGCTTAACAATAGTATAGGTCCGGCAAGCTAAGTTTTCCGGAGCTTGCCGGACATAGTTACTATTGTTAAGCTTGCCAACGGGGAGTCTGACGTCATACGCATAATATTTGCATACATTACAGAAGCGGTCTATTCCGCAACACGCGTAGGGATTGCCGCGCGTCTTCATGATTGTTTTCGTTAACGTCTTGTGCAACTCTTGAGACCAAATTTGCAACAACCGGGTATACTGTTCCGAAGTCATGTGACCTTTTAAACGTTAATGTCGGCCCCAAAATCGCTACATTTTGTGATTTGTATGCAAATCCTATTTAATTAGAATACACAAAACCTTCATTATTTTTCATTCTAATCACTGCAATTATTTAATTTTGCGCTAAAAATGGTTGGACAATAGTCAACATTAATTCCATTAAAAAAACAAAGAAAAACACAAGTCGAACAAAAAATACATATGAAATTTAAAAAAACAAATAAATACATGAGGAAAGTTTTAGTAACCAAAAACCTGCATAATAACATTGCAAACTAATAGTTATAACTCCACCAATGCTAGAAATGTATAGAAAATTACAAACGACTAAGTTAAAAAGCATGTTATCATTCAAAAAGAGCCATTAAACACAAGAGAGCGCTCTCTAAAAAAAAGTATTGGTTTCAACCATTTTTATACAAAATTATGCATTTGATGTTTTGTTGAAATAATGATTGATAGAGAGATCATCATCAACGTTTTCAAAACCTCTTTTGAAAATTATGGAAAAGGTAAAAGCATTTTTACAATTTTTAATAAATATCGTCGAATAAATCTGGGCCCCAGATTTATTCCGATCGGATATATTGATTGATATTTCAGCCGTTTCTGAACCGATTTTAATCAAATAAAGTTTATTCTGCCATTAAAATTATATGTTCTTTCAAATTCTACACTCAGTTTTTCATTTTCTCACAAAAAAATTATTTTGTGCAGCGCCCTCTATACCAAAACTGAACTACCCTTTAAGTCAAAAAAATATTCATGCACAAATTAGCATATTCTGAGCAATATTAAGTGTTTTATAGACAAAAAGTGGATTTCTGCATAAATGTACATAATTAATAAATAGTAATTATAAATTAACTATTTTCAACAACAAAATAACCATGCAATCTTGTAGATTATGTCGCAAGCTATCTGTGTGCCTAATTTTGTGGCGGCCGCGCGTTCGTCGGTCGGCCGAGATCTCCGGGGGGGGGGGGGGGGGGGGATCCCCCCCAAAAAAAATAATAATAATAATAATAATAATAATAACTAGACTTTGAATTCGTCATTTGACGAATTAAGGTGATACCTATCGATTTTTTATGATAAAACTAAAAGGATGATTTAAAAATAACAGATTGGATAAAATAATGGTATGATTCGAGTAAAAGATTGCACTCTGCAATTGCCAATACATGTACATCTCTTTATTAATGTAAAGCTACACTTAAAAAAACATATTATCTCACAGTATAATGTATAAAGCAAAAAAATAAAATGTTATTTATAAAACTTTAGAAATAAAAATTATATTTTGGTCTGACGTTACATAGTACCGATGATGATCCAACATGTTGGCGCATGGGGACACTTGTACGTGTACACACACGCACCACTCGCACACTTTTTTTGGTTTAATTTCTCTCTTATCTCTGTCTTGTACGTATAATGAGATTCTTTTGCTAATTCTATAATTATTCATATTGAATTGAACTGTTAATATCCATATTTAATTGAAATATATATTATTTGAGTATCATGGCCCCTCCTTTTATATTGTATTACTTAACCAATATTTCACAATTCATTATATTTTAGCTCGGTTGACCGTCTGCTCAAGCTTTTGCTTATAACGGAGACCTTCTGCTTTCTTTCTTTATACACGCGAAGGCCCAGCGTATACTCTTACTTATAAATGTATAAGTATTCTTATTCTATATTTTGTATACTGTTTGCATACCTTATGTTCTATATTATTATCCATATTTGCTGTATCTGATTTGTTTATTGATTGCAGAAAATAAAGTGGTATACCTTAAAAAATGTCGACTTCACAATACCTTTACAAAAATAAGTACAATATTGTTGTAATATTATGCTAAAACAGTTAAACGCACTTATTGGCCAATAAAAAGTTCAATGAAGGAATCATTTCTACGCATTCGTTTTTCATTCGTAGAATCCAAATTACAGCGTTGTTCGATCTGAAATTTGTTGTGTATGTTACATTCATCCTCAGCCGTCTACGAAAACTGTTCAGACGATTTGTAATAGGCGGACACACCCTTTAAAGAGCCGTCAAAAATCACAAACGGAAGCCGCCCGACTTATCTGCGAGCTCAAAAGGGCATTTTCGCCAGGAATACGGCAGGTGTCTGCTCGATAACTGCAGGCTCCGCCGCGTTTTTCAGGAGTCGGCCCGCGTTCGCAGGGCACTGAAACCTGCTCCCGAATTCAACAGTTTTCGCCCGATTCCTTTTGTTTACAGATCACTTAAGTCCATAGGGTTCTCCCGAGCCCCGTCCAATATGCGACAGGGTAGGTTTCAAGCGAAACATTCCCTCGACTCCCTGGCGGATATGAAATTCTGCGACTCTCTGACCGAGATTTGTGATGCAGGCTTTACCGAAACATACATCACAGCGACTGCCAAGGGAGGAACATGATTTTAAGCGACGGTAATATTTCTTCTTTCCTAATTACTTTATATAATTTTTTGCAATATGTTTAGACATATTTATAATTTATATGTTATGCAGTTCATGCAGTATGTCCCACTGGGATGACCCTTGTTGCTGGTTCCTGTTACAAGTTCTTCAGTGCAGAAACATACCCGTTAGCTGCACAGACCAGCTGTTCTGCGTATGGCGGACTGGCACGCATAACCAGCGCAGATATCTCTACCTTGAATGCAAACTTCAATTTCGATGGTCAGATGATTTGGGTGATCAACGGAAATAACGCCCCTCCATCGGTAAGTTTGTGAGAAAAAAAATTTCCCCTTTACTTGTTTAAACAAATTGTTAAATCATTACCAATCACAAGAAAAATAATATTGTCAAGCAAACATATCGTTCATTGATGTTCGCTACTTCTTCTACTACTACTACTACTACTACTACTACTACTACTACTACTACTACTACTACTACTACTACTACTACTACTACTACTACTACTACTACTACTACTACTACTACTACTACTACTAGTACTACTACTACTACTACTACTACTACTACTACTACTACTACTACTACTACTACTACTACTACTACTACTACTACTACTAGTACTACTACTACTACTACTACTACTACTACTACTACTACTACACTTATTCGTATCAACATTTAAAAGTAAAAGTATTCTACAATCGTTTATTGTACAATGAGTTAAACAATACATAATTTAAGTGTACCTAAGTTTGCTATGAATTCGCTTGTGATCAAATATAAACAAATGTCTTTCCGCATATTATGGTATATGTTTTATGTTATGTAACAGTCCGATTCAGCATCTGATGACTGCGACGCGTTGCATTCCGGTTACAACACATTGACCACTTCAGAGTGCGACCAGGGTAGAGGATATCTATGTGGATCTACACCAGGTATGTACTATAATTATAACACTTATAATGATAACAATGTCTATAACAATCACAAATTTAATGATCTTCATCATTATCCTCATGCTCATCATTATAATGTCCTCCTCTTTTTCATTATCATTTTCATAACTTCCATGATCATCTTTTTCTTCATCATCATCATTATTATTATTAAAATGCGCTATATAAGCTGCAATTATTATTATTATTTGTTATCATCATTCTTTTTATTATCATCATCATCATCATTATTGACATCATTATTATCATGAAAAAAAAATACATGTACAAGATAAAGTTGATGCGCGGCAGACTAATCATAATAATCATATTGTATACATGGTATAGAGACACTATAGTTCTTAAATTCATATTGTTTGATAGTTGAGACCTAATTCATTTTAGAGCATATCCTCAGCTACAACATATCGAAATATGGAAGATAATCGATGGAGAATAAGCGATATATGGTCGGAAGTCCGCTGTGATCGATTTCAAAATCGATTAAAATCCGTTAAAATTCGCATTTCCGACATTAACCCTCCATATGATGACGTCATAACATTAAATTGGCATAAATGAGGTATGAATTCGTATCTTCAACTCATAATCTTTCCGAATATTGAAAACAAGCTGGGGGTTTATGGAATTTAAAAAAAGTTACGGCCGAATAAAAAAAAGTATGTTTTTACCATATTTTGCCAATTTGAGTGCGCGCGTAATTTTGACTTTGACGCGCGCGTACTCCGTTATTATGCAGGGGGGGGGGGGGGTAAACTCAGCCGCCATGATGGTTAGGTATGTATGCGATTAGAAGCAGTTTAGCTACGTCACAAAACGTCATCAAAAGTATGACAGGCTGTGTATTTCAAAATTGATCGGGAATGTAATAATAAAATACATCCCATTGAGCGGTGAAATATACACCACCTCTTTATCTAGCGTAATCAATTTGTGTTGCCCTTTTCTACCCCATTAATAAGACTCATTTTTTAGTTACATTTTGTGTTAAATACTGTTTATGATTGCTCAATATTTGCAGAAGAGTCGCTCTTCATACACGGATCACTGTCTCAGCCAAGGGAAAAAATTGTTTACAAATTCATCGCGCGCAAAATCACAAATGTACGCGCTAATGACATCTTTGCCATAGAAAATGTACAGTGTGAGTGCGCTTGGTAAAGTGCGCGCCTTACGCACATTCTTATTGTTTCGTCATATTATTTCCCCACAATGCAGTTTTGTGACGAACTTCCTCCTTTCAATACTGCTCGTAAACAAGACCGTCAGCCCGCCATTGCTTTATGTACAAAGTGTATGGGGTACGGTACCTACGGGCAATACAGTTTACCTTCTAGTTCTACAATGACAGTGTTGGAGTCATACTTCTATGTTATTATGAGTCAACAAATGACTCATATTTATGTAGTGTGTTGAGGAATGTACCAGAAATGCCAAACCTTGTGTAAAAACGGCATGTTTCTTATTCATTTGCGTTACGCTCCCAAATACGTAGGGGAGACTCGGGTTAGTTGAGCCACTTTTTACTCAAGGTCACCTGGTGCCCTTGGGTAATGGTTTGTAAGGCTGTTTGCGGGTGAGATTGAAAGAGCAGTATACTAGGCATATTATATCTGTATAATATTATGAAGAAAAAAACACTTTTGATTTTAGAGCCAGGGGAGATTATAAAAAATTTGTCAAGTGGCTCAATTAACACCAACACGCAGGTTAGTTGAGCCAGGGTGTCGGGATAGTTGAGCCATGCATGTAGATCAGTGGCATAAATCCATGTTTGTGTACAAATGAGACACACACACACACATACACACACGCACACACACACATACACATACACACTACACATACACACACAGACACACACGTAAACACACCACATCACACAAACACAAACACACACTCATGCCACACACACACACACACACGCACAATTTCACACAAACACATACAAACACACACACAAACACACTTGCAAATACATGCAAAGGGGCACACACATGCATTCAAATACTCACATTTTATCATTGACTGTTTTATGAAAATTATCACATAATATACCTCATTTTTAACCAAAATATAGACCAAATAGACATACAATTAAATTGGCTCAACTAACCACACACACACCGGCTCAACTAACACCACACCCGCCATTTTGAATTCATCGTGGTGAAAAGTGAAAGTCTTACTAGACACAAATCAAATAATTAGGTTAACATGATATACAATGATACTCCTTTCAACTGTATCATGATAGTCAGTTAATTCTATAAGGTGTAGAAAATATGAGGACACTTTCCACTTTTCACGGAATTCAATTTGAACAGCAAAAATCAAATTGTGTTGATTTACACAAGCTTGTAGTCTACATCCCTGTGTCAAATTTAGCACATGTGGTCCCTGTACCATAAGGTAACACCAGATGGCAGCATTTATTTTTTTTAATGGTCATGGTTTATTTTAGAGGGGCTGGCCCAACTAACCAACTGGCTCAACTAACCCGAGTCTAACCTACGCGCGGCAGACTAATCAAAATTGTATAGATATTCACTATAATTCCTGAATTCCTATTGTTGGATAGCTGAGACCACATAACTTTTAGAGCATAACCTCAGCTACAACATATCAAAATCTGAGAGAAAAATTGAAGGAGAAAAAGCGAGATATGGTCGGAAGACAGCTGTTATCGATTTCAACATGTTCAAAATCTCATTATGATGACATCATAACATTTACTTGGCATAAATGTGCATGTGGTATGAATTCGTATCTTCTTCTCATAATCTTTCCGAATATTAAAAGAGAATTGGAGGTTTAAGGACTTTAAACAAAGTTATGGCCGAATAAAAAAAGTATGTTTTTACAATATTTTGCCAATTTGCTTGCGCTCGTAATTTTGACTTTGACGCGCGCGTACTCCGTTGTTATAAGTCCATAATTACTCAAATTGATATGGTGTGTTGAGGAATGTATAAGGGTTGCAAAAGAAGTTTTAAAAATGATTTTACCTATTCATTTGCGTTACGCGCGCTAATACGCGCGCGCCGACGCGCACGCGCGGACATTTTTGAAACGCTTAAAATTGTCTGAAACAAATAGTAAATTTGGTACCATACCGTACATGGGTTGAGTTTTTGACATTGTTTTATTTGACGGACGCGTACGCGCGCGTCTCCAAGTGTAGGCGCACGCGCATAAGCTTGAAAGATGACGATTGACCTGATTAATATTGATGCGAAGTTTGAATTGAAATTGATGATGCATGACTGAGATATGATGATTATTGATATTTTACAAAATGGCGTCCTGATGGCGTCATGGTGATGTGACGTCACTGAAAAGCTTCGCAGTTCTAAGTTACATCATGATCTATCATCATGTGAAGATTCATGACAATTGATTTTTCTGATCTTGAGATATGCGACGCACAAAATCGGGAAGAATAAATAAAAATCTTGACGAAATCAATAGGTTATACATATAATATACGAATAACCTAATAAATAAAAATTTAAAAAAATAACCCGGCCGGATTTGGGTTAAAATTTGGCTTGCAAAGGGTGGACGGGATCTTTAAGCCTGTATATTTGCTGATCCTTTATGTTACACTACGATATAAAAAAAAAAATTGTAGAGTTTACAGGCTATTATAGCATAACCCGGTTAAATTTCACCAAAATAATGAAGACCTCTCGAATACTTTCTCATACACAGTGGTCTCTGTCTTGGCCACGAACACCTTCCCACTTTATTCACAACTACACTTGCACGAATTTTGTCCCCGCATTGCCACGCAATGCGTCGTGGCAAGGCGTGCCATTTCGGTGCTACATCGCGGAGCGTTTGCGACCTGTTCGCGCACTGTACACGCATAGTTACGCACTGTCTACGTAATGCGCGGCCAATAATGGGCTGCATTGGCACACTTTGGCACGCAATGGCACTACTTGTTCACACACAGTGTGAAGTCGTCGGGGCAATCTTTGGTCACGCTTTGTCCCGCTTGGTGGCACGCTATATTATGCATAGCCTGTCGTTTCACACCTAAAACCACCCTGACGCTACACGCCATGTCACGCATTGTTCACGAGCTGTTCACGTTGTGTTCGCGCAAGTTTGCGCCGCATTCACGCATGTACGCAGTGTTCGCGCCGAGTTCGCGAAGTGTTCACGCATAGTTCACGCGAGTGCACGCACATGGTGCGAAAATTAATGCGTGCCAAATTTTTGAACATTTCGAAATTCTCTCTACGACATGGCACGCACCCCCGCACTGCCCCGCACACTTCACACACTCTTCACGCTCGTTCACGAAGACTTTACTCATTAGCACGACGCATTGCGTCTTCTATACTTTAACCTGTGTGTGAACAAGTAGTGCCATTGCGTGCCAAAGTGTGCCAATGCGGCCCATTATTGGCCGCGCATTACGTAGACAGTGCGTAACTATGCGTGTACAGGTCGCAAACGCTCCGCGATGTAGCACCGAAATGGCACGCCTTGCCACGACGCATTGCGTGGCAATGCGGGGACAAAATTCGTGCAAGTGTCAGGGTGGCTTAACCAGTGGCCACTAACACCTCCCCGCTTAATTCACAACTAAACCAGTGGTCTCTGTCTTGGCCACGATCACCTCTCCGCTTTAAAATTCGTGGCCTGACACTTGCACGAATTTCGTTCCCGCACTGCCACGCAATGCGTCGTGCCAATGAGTAAAGTCTTCGTGAACGAGCGTGAATAGTGTGTGAAGTGTGCGGAGCAGTGCGTGAGTGCGTGCCATGTTAGACCGGCAGCCCAGAGGTCTTTTGTGCATCGAAAAGCGTACTGATTGTTGAACATATGAATATTTAGAGGAGAATGTAACAAATCCAAAAATATGAGTCTCCCTGGGTGTATCCGTGGATAAAGGGGTCCTTTGCGCCTCCAAAAGTTGGCCCCTGGGGATTGTCCGATGCTTCTATTTTGTGCGATTGTACCGTGTTAATCGTCGCTCACGACTCATCACGGCGGGGTAAGCGCATCGTAGACAATGGGGAAATCACTCATGCATGTTACCTTTTTCGAACATTTTACGTTGGCTGTTTTGAAAGGCGAAATACACGTTGATTCATTGGGGATTATATCCAAAACCTCTTGCTACTTAACACATATGTCTTACAGATTACAGAATACATATTGATAGCACGTTTGCATATGCAAAGGCCATATAAATACATTTTAATGAACCCCATCACCAAAACAAGATCAAACAGGGCTTCCACTTACAAATTAATTTTACGACATTACATAAACACCCGTCTCGAAAATAGCCGAATGCAGAGGAACCAATATGAGCGCATGGCATAGCGACAGGGCACACACAAACACACACACACACATTCACCTATGGTCATGCGTCAAGAGGTACAGGTTGCCTCATTTTGCGTTACAAGCCGATTTGAGATCATGCGAGAGAATGTCTATTGTCCTCTACATGCAGCTATGGCGCCAATACACATATAAAACTGACCTTTACGTCATAGGTGTGCAGCGATCGTGTCGTATGGGTTCATTTATAACATTTACGTACGGAAATACAATTTCTGAAAGTGGAAGGTCATTTTTGTAAAAACAACTTTGACGAGTCGATCTTCAACATTCAGAGGCAACTGTAGGGTAATTTAACGGATGACATTTGTATCCAATATGTATTCTGTAATCTGTAAGACATATGTGTTAAGTTGCAAGAGGTTTTGGATATAATCCCCAATGCATCAACGTGTATTTCGTCTTTCAAAACAGGCAACGTAAAATGTTCGAAAAAGGTAACATGCATGAGTGATTTCTCCATTGTCTACGATGCGCTTACCCCGCCGTGATGAGTCGTGAGCGACGATTAACACGGTACAATCGCACAAAATAGAAGCATCGTACAATCCCCAGGGGCCAACTTTTGGAGGCGCAAAGGACCCCTTTATCCACGGATACACCCAGGGAGACTCATATTTTTGGATTTGTTACATTCTCCTCTAAATATTCATATGTTCAACAATCAGTACGCTTTTCGATGCACAAAAGACCTCTGGGCTGCCGGTCTATGTCGTAGAGAGAATTTCGAAATGTTCAAAAATTTGGCACGCATTAATTTTCGCACCATGTGCGTGCACTCGCGTGAACACTTCGCGAACTCGGCGCGAACACTGCGTACACGGGCGTAGACATGACATTGATACCCATTCAAGTGGGGGGATGAGCTATTATGTAACTCGCTACGCCCGTGACTGCGTACATGTGTGAATGCGGCGCTGTGGCCACGATCACCTCCCCGCTTTATTCACAACTAAACCAGTGGTCTCTGTCTTGGCCACGATCACCTCACTGTTTACACAACATAAAATTAAGAAATCATTTTTCATGACACCTAAAATACAACATTTTACAAAGTGGTAAATATGAAATTATAACATTTCTAGATTCTCATTAAACGATTAATGAAACCCAATTAAAGGAATATAGTCCAGGAGCCAGGACCAGAAAAAAGAACATTCGCGTAACACCCACCACAGATTTGGTTTGTCATTTTGGGGTGTTTCGGGGGTGTTTCTGGAACAATTCTATCACTGATGTACAGTTGATTTCTGGTAGCAACACTATAAGTATGCAAATTTATGCAAAAAATCCCCCTTTTGTCTGTAAATCACTAAATATGGCTCAGAATATGCTAATTTTGTGCATGAATATTGTGTATGATTTATAACAGGTATTCAACATTAAAAATTGCGACAGCCAAATTTTTCTTATGTATTTCTATGTTTTTTCGTCTTTTGTTTTGTATTGTTTTTTCAATGGAATAAATCATTGACCATTATCCAACAATTTTTGTCCCAACATGTAATAATTGCAGTGGTTAGAATGAAAAATCATAAAGGTTTTGTTTATTCTAGGAAAAATATCAATTTCCATAGGGTTTTACACAAATCACAAAATTGGGCCATTTTCGGGCCGACAATCACTTACAAAAGGTCATGTTGATTTGGAACGGTATACCCGGTGGTCGCAAATTTTGTCTCAAAGGTTGCGCAAGACTTCAATAAAAAACTCATGTTGTCGCGCAGAAAATAATTGCGCGTCGGAATTATCACTGGCAAAGTAAGGTTCTTGTTGGTAAGTCTGTATTTTAAAAATGCGTGAAATATTACAACTCACGTTACCAACATTTGAATAAAACATACTTATGCCAACTATTTGTTATATTTTTGTATAAACGTGTTATTCATGTTAAAGCTTGTGAAGAGTTTTTTCCATAGCTGTACAAAGAGCCCAATTGTGCGAGAGATTGGCCCCGTTGCAGAAAGAGTTACAATCGATTGTAAAAAAGGCACATTTGAACCAATCAGATTTCCGCATTTAGTCACATGATCTGACTAGAAATACATTGCATTTAAAGGGATCTAGTAACTTTGTTGAAATGTGCAAAAAGTGATGAATGGTTGATGCAATGTATATTGTTGTTATCTCATATGTCCACAGGATATTGTGTGAAAATTTCAAGTCAAATGGACATTGTATGGCCAAGTAATGAGCGAAAATGCAAAGTGATATTCAGTAACTTACTGCACTCACTTTGTACACGGAAGAAAAACTCGCCCGGAGTTTTTCTTATCTGAATACTTCAATCATACATATCTTTGTAACGAAAGGGAAATTTGAAAAACCGAAACCTGTCCCATGATTTTATTGTTAATACGAATACAACAAGGTATGGGAACCGCTAGAATTAAAATTTTATTTTGAGGATTTGGACAATGTTACTAAGTCCCTTTAAGCAATCGATTCCAACTCTTTCTGCAATCATGACATGAGGTCAACCACTTAGATACATTTTTTTCTCTTTTCTTTTCAAAATCATGTATAACTATAATTGAGTATTCGCCTTCAGATGCAATAACTACATACATGTGCTCTACCAGTGGCGTAGCGTGTTCAGACTAACTGGGGGGCTCCCCTTATATATTTATGTATTTTTTCACAGACTTTCCACTTATTTTAAATTGTCCCACTTTCTAAAATGATATGTTAGGGTACCTCGGTCTCCCACTAGTTTCTTCTCCTCCTTTCTATTTTCTAATAATCTTTTCTTAATCTCCAAAAGAGTTGGTGGTTTATTTTTATTTTTACTGTCTATAAATATCATATATTTTATCAACATTATTATATGATTTAATAACTGTTCTTTCTCAATTATCCCTACCTGGATACCTTTCCAATTTATATTTTTAATCTCTACTAAATTAAATATATTCCCACACTCTTCCCAAATTGGTTTTACTTTCTCACAAAGACAAAATAAATGCTCGTAAGTTTCTTCATATTTACCACAAAAAGAACATAAATTACTATTAACCATTTTAAATGTATATAAATGTAATTTAGTATATAATATATAATATTATAAAGCATTTTAAATTGAAATTCTCGAAGCTTACTATTTAAAGTGCATTTTGTAAGTCTTACGAATATTGATTGTATATCTTTCCCATTAATATTATAAATCTGCTCTAAATTTCGTTCTGCATATGATTTTTCTACTGTTATCATTCAAAAAGAGCCGTTACAACTCAAGAGGGCGCTATTTAAAACAAATCATTGGTTTTAGCCTTTTTTCATACAAAATTGTGCATTTAATGTTTGTTAAAATAATGATTCAATAGAGATATCATCAACGACTTTTTAAAAACCTATTCAGATTTTTTCAAAGTAGTCTTCGAGCATTTGTTTTAATTTTTCTTAAAAGTCTAAATATCGCCTGGTGATTCCCGGTGAAGAATTTTTTGAATACAAATATATTTATGGATATTTCAGCCGTTTCTGAACCGATTTTGATCAAATAAAGTTTATTTTGTCATTAACATTGTATGTTCTTTCGAATTTGACAGTCGGTTTTTCATTATCTCACCAAAATTATATCGGGGGACACTTCGGGAAATACCAATACTCAACGGTAACTTTAAGTTATACGTTTTAGTGTATTGATGTTGAATTCCTTTGTGCTATTATAGGTCTATTTCGTTTATACACTTTTATGACAATATTCCCACGCTTACAAAAACAATTTGATGTTTTGTGGCGTGTTTTCAAATAGGTTTTCCACTTGGACTTGAGTCTTATGCCATCCCTGATTCGAGTCTGACCGCGTCGAGTGAGTTTAGTGCGTCATTAGGAGCCAGGCGGGGACGATTGAATGTGGCTTATTCTGGCACTGAAGGGTATGGAGCCTGGGCCGCAGGCACTGCTGACGCTAACCAGTGGATCCAGGTTAGATTATGTATACTTATTCAAATACGCATCGAAATGAAACACGAAGCGAGTAAACAATTGTAGAATAAGTATTATGCATTTTACTTGTAAATATAAATATTAAAAAGTGTCCTACGTACTTTGTGCAGTACATGCTACAGTAGCATCGACATGTAGTTCTACAACAGATATCGCAAGTTCGAATTATAAGGTGAACAGTTAAAGTAATTATGTCTCTATTTAATATATTTTTTTAATTTCTTTGTATCTTTTTCAATTTTCTTTTACACGGCATATCAATTCAGATCGCATTTTGTTGTTCTTGCGGTGAAAATATGTAGTAATTTGACATGTTGAAATTCCATTCGTGGCATTAGTTTATTTTATTCAAGGTACTAATACATGTAATACAATAATTGTCCATTTTGTAATATGGCGCTTTGCAGGGGCGTCGATCACGGGGGGGGGGGGGGGGGGGGGGGGGGTGGGGGGATATATCCCCCCGCCCCCCCCCCCCCCCCAATCCCCCAATATTTGAGGTGGGGGGGATGGCCTGTATTATCATCCCCCCAATAGTTGGGAGGGTAAAAAAAAAAAAAAAAAGTATACTGGCGCATGTAATTGTGGAAGAGGCTACCAAATTGGACTAATATACACCATTTTCATTCCATGGATCTAATCTCTATGAGCTTTTCTTTCTGCCTTTATTTCACACCATCCCCTGCATAGTGTATTGTATTCATATAATAAAATGAACCAATCATATATCAGGCACAGTAATGCATTGACGTACATACTACTTGGCATGTAGTCACTTACTTAGTAATACATAATAAATGCATAACATGTGGTTTATGTTTAAATGAAAACTCTTCATCTCATTGTGTGCCATTGTGTGGTTACTTTGAGCATCCAGTTGTGTATGTGACTGATGTGTATAGTAAGCAAATAATAACCGTTGGTGAAGGTGATGGGACAATCTATCACTTCCAAGGCGATCTGGATGTAGCTATCTTTCCGAAGCGAAGCTGAGGAAAGATAGCGTATACATTCAGATCGCCGAGGAAGTGATAGTTTGCCATCGCCTGAAACCAAAAGGTGAATATTTGCTTTATATTCCACATCGAACGGTAGATCTAGTCTATAAGCAGGCCTAGTCTAACGCAAGTCTTAATTACAGCTGTTACTAGTACTAGGTTTGATCTACTTACCAACATCAATGTTATTCCAATTTCCAATGTGTATGTTGTTTCCAGCATTCGCAATAATCTTGGAACACTTTACTTTCACTCTCAAGCAAAAAGAAGTTCCATTTCAGCTCCTTTAGAACTCAAATCTTACGTCGAACAACAGAACAAGCAATTAAACAATAACAACGCAGCAAACCTAACCGTGTATGTACGATACGTATGTTGCATGTATACACAGTGCATGCATAGCGTATGAGCTTGAACAGTGTGCTACGTACGTGTATGCACAACGAATACAATTAAATTTGTAATTCGCGCGCATAGAGAACCCCACCACATCATTTGGGTACGGAATTTGACTAGCCACACACGAGCTCCACAGTCAAGTCAATTCAACCGCAGTGAAAGTGCGTTGCACTCACTAGATAGTACTTTTTATCTAGTGAGTGCAACACACTTTCACCAAAGATATCTACAGAGTGTAACGAAGTTTTCTTCTCCCATCAATGATGGCGAAACTATGCTTCATCACGTGATTAACTTTTGACCAATCGTAGAGCAAGATTCTTAGTATGTGGAATATAATTTCTTATATCGTATGTTAGAAAGTCCTTACTCATTCCTCCATAAGCAAAAGAAGTGCGATCCGCCCGTTGGTTTTCTGCAAACTTGATTTCATTAATTGTGTTTATCCAAACACCTGAACACTAACTCAGAAACAAGTTTATAAAACGTGAAATTGATGGCTTAGGTATGCTCCAGATTGCACAATTTCAAGCCCAAAAATGCAAAAGCTTTCTACCGTGGGAGGGGGGGACACCCTCCTCCCACCCCCCCCCCCCCCCCCCCCAGGCACGGATCCACGGGGGGGGGGGGGGGTTAGGGGGTTTGAACCCCCCCCCCTTGGGCTGCCAAGTGAAAATGTGATGTGCATAGAAAAACGCCATCATGGGTTTAACCCGGCCCCCCCCCCCCCCCCCCCTTGGGCTGCCAAGTGAAAATGTGATGTGCATAGAAAAACGCCATCTGGAGCATAAGCCATCAATTTCACGTTTTATAAACTTGTTTCTGAGTTACCGTGTTCAGGATACTGTGTGGGTCTGGATACAATGATGGCGTTTTTACCTTTAATTTACCTTTAATTTGATATCTTTGGTTATGTCATAGTTATACATGCATTTAAAAAAAAAAAAATTGTAATACTTTTAACGTGATAAATATTATACAAACCCCTTAGCTTTGTTTGGTTTTTTGTTTTTGTTTGTTTCTTTGTTTTTTATTTTGTTTATCTTGTGTTTGTATTATGTTATTGGTTTTAAAGTTTTACTCGTATGTTTGTTGTCGTTCTAGTTGAATTTCTGCAATTAACCGTCTTTTTAGTTTGTTTGTTTTGTACATTTATTGCTAGCTGTAACTTATTCATTGCTTATTTCTTGCATTTACACGTTTTACATTTTATTTTATTGTATAATTCACTGTATATTTTATTGTTATTTTTATGTTTGTGGACCCCTTTGAAAATCAGCTGCGCTGAAAGGGCCATCCACCCTATGAGAGGAAATAAATTAATAAATAAATAAATAAATAAAAATAAATAAATAAATAAATAAAAATCGTCATTGGGTCACCCCCCCCCCCCCCTTAGCAAAATAGCCACAACAAAAAATCGCCTCGCCGCTACGCGGCTCGGACTTCGCCGCTTCGCGGCTCGTGGACGATGCTCCGCATCGTCATTGGGTCAAACCCCCCCTTAACAAAATAGCCAAAAAAAAATCGCCTCGCCACCTCGCGGCTCGTGGACGATGCTCCGCATCGTCATTGGGTCAAACCCCCCCCCCCTTAACCCTAAAAGGGCCGGGCTATTTGAGGTCTTCAGCAGGCCGGGGGGGGGGGGCCATTATGGCCCCCCCCCCCTAAGATCTCGGCAGCGGAGCGGCCGATCGCCGTGAAAATTTGCACGCATAATAAGTGAAGTGTATAGAATACAATGGTAATTTAATTTTTTTTTTTTATTCATTAATTTGCATATTTATGGTAATTTATGCAAATAAGGTCATGAAATTCATATTTTTACCCATAAATCATATATTCTTCATAATTAAACATTGGTTTTCACTACATATATTCTTTAGAGCATTTGGAATAATAATGCGACAACATTTTTTGGAAGAGTCAGGTTCTTCCTTATGTTTTCTATTGTTTTTATAATTTCTTATGTATTTCTTTGTTTTTTTTTACTTATGTATTTTATTGTTTTTGTTGTTTATTTTATTTCTAACTATAATTCATCTATTTTGAACCCAAAACAAACATATAAAATGTAAACAAGACCAAATAACCAATGATATACTTCCTTTTACAAAAACTGATATTTCCATATGTTTTGTACACAAATCACGAAATTGAGCGATTTTCGGGCTGACATGCATAGACAAAAGGTCACGTGACTTCGTAACAGTAGGTCCGATTTTCAAAATTTTTGTTTTAAAATATGCGCAAGACCCAAAAGAAAAAAGTCACCAAGCAGTGGCGCGTCATCTTACAGCGTTTTGGAGCAATACAAACAATTGCGGAGGGGGGGGGGGGCCATTATGGCCCCCCCCCCCCCCCCCCCCTCGGCCTTATTAGGGTTAACAAAATAGCCAAACAAATCGCCTCGCCGCTACGCGGCTCGACTTCGCCGCTTCGCGGCTCGTGGACGATGCTCCGCATCGTCATTGGGTCAAACCCCCCCTTAACAAATTAGCCCAAAAAAAATCGCCTCGCCACTTCGCGGCTAGTGGACGATGCTCCGCATCGTCATTGGGTCCACCCCCCCCCCCCCCCCTTAGCAAAAAGCTAGATCCGCCCCTGCCCCCCTCGGTCGCTTCGCTCCCTCGCAATGACTGATCATCCCCCCCAACCATGAGAAGAAATCGACGCCCTTGGCGCTTTGGAACAGTTAAAAATGAGCACCAGGCACAAAAACTAATTATATATTTTAGTCATGTTGTGTGATAATAAATTGATGCCCAACACGTTGGAAAAGGATGTGTAATTAACAAGTAATGCAATTAATTACCGCCACATAACTAACGGAACCCAAAACGCCTCATGGTTTTGTGTCCGCCGAATATCTGCGAGTAGGCCAATTTTTATGAAGGTGTATGTTACAAGACAATAGAATCACGGACGATGTGTTTGTCCAACACAAACGGTAGTTTTCGTCTGCAGACCAATGCACACATGCGTCAGTATGGTGATTCGTCTTGTTATGATATAATGTTTTTGATTGTGTTGGTGGAATAGACTTCTGAAGATGATACCTTCCATTTATAACATTATTATTTAAAAACAAATTAATATTCTTTTAAAAAGAAGGTAATACAATCAGTAGTCGATACCGCGAAAAAAACTACAATAACTATGGTTTCTAAAAAAAATTATAATTCGAAAAAAGAAATCATCACCAAACTTTACCACCTGTTCATGGGTCTGCATTTTTATTGTGTCCTAAGGTATGCGTGAATAGGATTGGCGCACTCGCAATCGGTTGGTGCGTTCGGAACCATGAGGCCTTAATGGTTCTGTAAGTAGTCGATAATAGGCTGTTTTCGCCCAGCGTCGTACGCAGCTTTCACCGACGCAGGAACGATCTATTGGTACGTCCGGCGCGCTAAAACAACTCTGGTTTTACAAGCCGTTTCGCAATTGGTCGACGCGGACGTACGGACGTAGACTCAGATCGTTGAACCACACTACACGTGCGAGCGCTAACTTTGCTTTAGCCGAGCTGCGTTTTCCGAGCGCTCGAGTATTGCAAGGAATACATTCCTTCCTAGTTCCCATTTACTACACTTGGGTTGAGGGCAGCAAGTGTGGATAAAAGTGCTATAAGTTACAAATGTGTTGATGTCAACATGATAATCAGCAGCGAATTTGAGAATGCTAATGATTATTCTTCTTTCTCTTTTTTTGTGGGGGGGGGGGGGGGGGGAGCTGGTGGTCCTCTTTATGTCTCGAACAGCTCGGAGCATTTTAACTTGGCTTTAGCCGAGCGGTGTCATTCAAGCGCTCAAGTATTTCAAGGAATACATTCCTGCCAAGTACCCGTTTACTACACTTGGGTTGAGAGCAGCAAGTGTGGATAAAGTGTGATGCTGAAGGACACATATGCATGTCAATTTTACACAGGTGCTAAGCGTTTCAAATGTCTAAAAACCAAAATGATAATCAGCAACGAATTTGACAATGCGATTATAAATGTTTTGTGAACAAAAAGTCAGACTGAGGCGATTCCATTTTAATCTTACGACAAAATCAACTTAAGAAACCTTACGATTGTCTGCTCTGTTCAGGTTTATCTCGGTTCTACCTACGAAGTCGTTGCCTTAGCAACACAAGGAAGGCACGATTACGCCCAATGGACGACGAGCTACAAGGTCACCTGTAGCATGGACGGTGTGACATTTCACACGGTTCAAAACAGCACTGATGGGTCAGATATGGTGAGTGTTATTTTATGTTTCATAGGTACATCATTCTGGATATACCTTCTACAGTATTTTCTGTTTTACTTTTATTGGCTGCACTAATTATACTCTCGACTTTGTCAATCTTTTCCTTAAATCTTAATGTTTGATTTAATTTTAATTGTATGATGATTTTACTTATCCCACTATTCCACTGTTATCAAAAGCGTCAATCCGTTTTTGCAATTGGGGGGGGGGGGGGGTGAAATTTGAAATTTTCAGTGACCACTGAGAGAACTTACAGCCCCACATTGGCATACCCGGAAGTTTTATTATGCGCTCATTGAAAGTGTATTGATGGCTCGAAGACCTGACTTTGGGGGGCACCCACATTTGGGGTAAGTAATGGGGCTCCAGGGGGCGGAGCCCCAGTAAGCTTTTAGATTTCAGACATTTGCATCTTCTATCATGGGTGTTGAAATTGTATAAAATAGTGAACCTACTCGTAACGTATTTTTAAAGGGCATAGCGAGGAAAAGATTGAGCCTTGCATGAGATGGATCCACGTGATCCTGTATACTAAAGAGCCATCGATATAGCCTAGGGCATTGAGCTCCCATGAACTAAGCAAGGGCGTCAACAACTTCTCAAAATTGGAAGGGAGACATTGCGAGGAAAGCGAAGCGACCGAGCGGGGGGAGGGTGTGGGAGGGGGTGTCCCCCTCCCACAGTAGGGAGCTTTTTTTTAATTTTGGGCGTGAAATTGTTCGATTTGGTGCACACATGAGACAGAAATTTCACGTAATATGAAGTATGTAAGCATGGAACCAAACATACATAATGACAAAGGGGGGGGGGGGGACGATCTCCTCCACTTTCAAATTTGGGGGGGGGGGGGGGGTGGGGACATGATATTCCAATTTGATTTGCGTTCAGGGCATATAGACCGAATTGACTGAAAGATATATTATTTCAATTATTTTATTTTCTGTGACGGTGTGCTATAGAATGATGAGGGTTTAATAAACTTCGTTTGAGGTGTGCGTATGAGAAATGAAACTGCCCAACACATATCGAAAGGTGAGTTCCCGCAACCGAAATGAAACTTGCAATTT
>JBAMJV010012314.1:0-14917 GCA_037951105.1 Echinarachnius parma | reverse complement strand
GCATTTAGTCACATGATCTGACTTGCAATTAATGCCTGTCACAAAAGTGAGCGCATCGTGTTAGATTCGTGCCTTCTCATGGTGTAAGCACACATCACATTCACTGCGAACTAAAACACACTGTGATACATAGTGACGTGTGAGCACAGTTTTCAGTATACTCTGTGAATAAAGGGTTTTCAATAGTGTGCTCACAGTATGCTCACAGTGTGTTCACAGATTGTTCCTATATTTGTTTGGGAAGTTCCGTGAGTGCGAATGAAACTTAAAACTTGTATATTATTTATATGTAAGCCCCTAGCTCTTGAGCAATGTATACTTTCATGTGTTCGCGTAGATACTTTATGACAAGTATCACCCCCCACCCCCCCCCCCCCTCCCCCCCCCCCCCCCCCCCCCCCTCCCCACACCGAAATAAAAGGGGGACATACCGTGAACTCAGTAAACCTACGCGACACGACTGATGATGACGTTTATTCAGATATCATATGATCTGTAAAGGCCTATTAAATATTCATGATAATTATGTGAGCTGGTACCTGTATAATTATTATGAATATAATTGTAATCTGCAATATGCTTACCGAAAGTATGTCAAACCGGAAGAAGAACAGCGGCCTTTGTGGGTCATCAAGTGCCCATAATAGTTTATTTGGACGTAAACCCACAAAAAACGGTAAACTCTAAATGATAATCACATGACAAGATTTGGGCCTTGTGTCAAGTATCGACTTTGCTGCAAGTGTAGATATAAGTAATCGATAGATGATAATGTTTATAACTCTGTGTCAAGTATCGACTATGTTTCCGGTGTAGAATTCTGTCGATCAACAACAACAACAGTAATTTATTGATAATATGTTATTATTCTGTATTTGTGTCGAGTATCGTCTGTGCGTCAAGTTTAGATTTGATTTTGACAAAAAAATTCAATTGTGGATAAAAAATTATGATTCTAATTGCTTTGTGTTAAGTATGAAACGCGATTTAAGTATACCATTCTTTTGATCAACAAAGTAATCGATTAATGATATGATCCTGGCTTTGCGTCAAGTATCGACTACGCTTCAAGTGTAAACTTCTTTTGATCAAAACAATTTAAAACAGTAATCGATTGACGGTGCACACAATGTGTGCTGGTTTGCAATGACCGGGGTAATAATAAAATTGTAAAGCGCTTAGAGATGATTATCAATCGTGATAGGCGCTATATAAATAGTGGATATTATTTTATTATTATTAACTATTATTCTTGCTTTGTTTTAAGTATTATACTTCAAATGTAGCTTAGATGACTTTGAGCCAACACAGACAGAAATCGATAGATTTTATGATTCTGGTTTCGTGTCAAGTATCGCATATGCTGCTAGTGAAGCATGATTTTGATCAACAAAGTAATCAATAATTCAATATTGATGATATAATTAAAACTTTGTGTCAATTATCAACACTACGTCAAGAGTTGACTTCTTTCGATCAACATACATGACAAAGTTATTGATGATATGATTCCGAATTTGTGTGAAGTATCAGGGATCAGTGGCGTACTTACTGGGGAGGGTAACATGGGGGATGGGGGTGGGGGCGGGGGTGTAGGGCACGTGCATGCCCCCTCAATAATTTGATAAATACAATGAAAACCATAAGGTTAAAATCCTTTACAAACGAAGAAATATATCAAGTGTGCCCCCAATCAGTTCGACCACGCTTCGTCACTGTTGACCCTGCTTCCAATGTAGACTTCTTTTGTTCAACAAATGAAGGTAATCGCAGGACTGATGATATGACTCTGGCTTTCTGTCGAGTATAGACCTAGTCAGAAATAACCAACTCTACATGTGGTTTACTTTATCTGACTTCGTACTATCACCCCGTGGTAAGTGAAACAACGGTCGGAATGTAGACTGATTTTTCGGTCTAGTATAGACCATGTCGGAGGCAAACAGTGTAGCCCTCTTTTGTCAACAAAATATTACGATTATGTCTTCAGGTCTTTGTGTCCAGCAGTGGATGGTCATGTCCTATTTTGTTTTTTCTGAATAACTTGAACTGCTTGCTTGTCATTGCACACGTCAATGAAAGCCACAACTAGGTTGAAGTGTTGACGTAGGGCACTACACATTTATGATACCGCTTTGATCTAGGTATTGTTTTACGTTTCAATCATTCAGCTACCTTGCCATTACAATTCATTACGTAATTACGCGGTCGACCCTTAGAAAGTGCACACGCATGTCATGAAATTAACAACTTTGCACATTTATAAGAAAAACCATCATTATAAAAGGTTGATTTATTTTGTTTGTGAACAAATAAGAAGAATTGTGATATTTTACTGTATATGGTAGCGTGGACGTAACCATTTTGTAGAGAACACAATCATAACTTGATAAAGCATGCCCCATATGCTCGATGTCATATAAATTAACATAATTGTATAATTGCTCAATTAAAAAGATGCGTTTATCAACTTTTGAAGTACAATCGTCTATTCGTTTGACATTGTACGGTATGTTTGACACGCATGCCTACGGGATATGAAACTCAAACGCTCGTTATTTGGCTTACAGGTTAAATAATACATTCGTCTCATATCTATGTTTCTTTTTCTCGAATTAATCAATATACATATTTTGCCAGTCGTACTTTTGACGTTCATTTTGATAATTTACATGACTGTCATAATTATTGATAGATACTAAATCAAATATCTTCCCGCAAAAACGAATCTTAATTTATATTGTAAATTACGTTTAAGGAAAATAATTTTATAATAATAATAATAATAATTTAGTATTCCCACTTTTTTAAAATTCTGTATTGAAATTTATATTAACCTGTTCCCTAATAGGTGTTGCACTCCCCATATCCACTACAGAACTCCTCAGTTTCCCGTTGGAAACAGAATAACATTGAATTTATCCTTCTTTTCTTTTACATCAGCTGGTCGAATCTCATTTGTATTGTAAACGTATATTTTGGGGCTGGGAATAGTTGAATAATAGTTACAAATACAACAAATACAAACAATGAAATACATAAATAAAAAAGAAAGAAATTCGTCTATAACTATAGAACAATAGAAAACATAAGGAATAAGCTGGTTCTTTTGAGTTATGTTGCGGTATTGTTATTCCAACTCTTCCAAAGAATATGTGTAGGGACACCAATTGTTTAATTATCAAATTTGATATATGATGGGCAAAATGTGAATTTCATAACGTTATTTGCATTAAATTACCATACACACTGTAAATGAGTGACTTTGCACAAAAACTGAAATAATCATAGTAATCTATACACATTACTATACGCGTGCAAATTTTCGCGGCAATCGGTCTTATTACGGCTGAGATCGTCCGATATTAAAATGATGCCCCCACCCCCCTCCCCTCCCCTCCCCGCTCCCCCCCCCCCCCCCCCCCGCTCTAAAAAGACCTCAAGTTTGTCCTTTAGGTTGCAGTGGCAAGTTTGTTTATACCAATAAACCTTGAATAAAATAAATTTATATTTTAACAATGCACATAATATTAACCCGCTTACAACTAGCTTTTAAAATGTCCATAGAGTTATCTATAGTGCACGGTATGAACAGTGTCCCATATGAAATAGCCTCGTTCATGGCCTCGTTTATGTACAACATACTGGTACCAAGACTTTTAATTCTTTGAGGTTAGGGCTGGTTATACTATACCTGCATTCTCAGAAAGTCTTACCGTATACTTTTAGTGACGTATAGTTTACGTAGGGAGAGTGGGTAATTACCCTCAATAGGGTTGGGGGAGGGGGGAGGGGGGAGGGGCTGGCGTAGATGATACTGTCAATGATACTTTTTGAACATGTTTTGTTTGATTGTTTGTTTTTGTTTATTTTTAGGGGGGTTGATATCTAAATTTATATGTATTCACCCCATATTAGGTATATGAAAGATTTGTCTTCAGATCTACGCCAGCCGAGAGGGAAGGGGGGGGGGGGGGGGGGGTGCAATGTGAGTCATAAGTATGGCATTATTATTTCCTAAGTGTTCCCTACAGGAGGACAAAGGTCCCCACGGGTATGGGGGGGGGGGGGGGGGGAGGGGGTGTCATCCGATCCATTGCCCACCTTAGCTTCACCATTCACCATAGTTTTCATAGCACTTATTGAAGTGACCTCGTATACCTACAGAAATAACTTGCGTTACATTGTTATTATGCTTTATTTTAACTCAGTGTTCAACAGTGGCTGCAACCAGCAGAAATACAAACTCTTACCCGCGTTTGCTATAAAGGAACCTTATTTTATTTTCTTGCTAATACGATAACGACGACATACTCTATTAAAACGTCAACGGCTTCATTCTGTCATACAGTTGTCAAAAGAGAGGTGTGATTTCTGTGGAAACGCCGATCTATTTGTGTGTTTTTACTGAATTATTTTCAACGCGGAACAACTATTTTGACAGTGAACGTGAGGGATATGTCTGTTGATTTTGACGGGGTATCTCAATATCAAACTGGAGTATAGGCTTGCCATTTATTCTTACATCATCATTTTCAAGTAAGTTTGCTTCGCTGTTAAACGTTCCCATTGTTAGAGTAGGTCTTATTCAAATAAAACAAACCCACATGTAAGTAATCTTCTCTATAATAGCATTAATGGGTATGAAGGCTTACCAGAAGTAATCAAACGAAGCGCATTGTAAAAAAAACAAAAAACACGAGTATGTTGTAGGCCTGCATCAATGTGATAGTGCGTTACAGATGGTATACTTAGTAATATTTATTTCGTATTGTTATCCCTTTGCAGGGAGAAGCTCGGGTGATCCTGAGAACCGCTTCCACGTCCTTGTGACCAGGCAACGGGGCTAGGAGTCGTCATGTCTTTGGACCTTGCAAACACCACCATCAATGACGGGTCTACCATCCAGCCCACAGAGGACTCGGGTGGTGGGACACATCCAGCCCAGCTCACCATCTATATCTTAATCGCACTGCTAGGAATCTTCGGTAACGGCTTGGTCATATATGTCCTGGTGCGCGTGCCATCCCTCCGATCCTTCACCAACATCCTCATCACCAACCAGTCCATCATCGACTTCACCAGTAGCATCATCTTCTTCTTCCTCTACGTCACGCCGAAGCCCGCGCTTCCCACCCAGCCTACCTTCGCCAGGTTCACGTGCATGTTCTGGTTCTCAGAGTACCCTCTGTGGGCTGTCTCGGTGTCCTCAACAGTTAACCTGGTGTGCTTGACCGTGGAGCGCTACTTCGCCGTTATCCACCCGCTCAAGTACAGGAACCGCTTCACCATCAAGCGCGCCCGTCTTCTGTGTCTGTTGCCATGGATCATCGGTTTTCTGCACGAAATCCCCTGGATGATGGTGCACCAGGTGATTGGTGACATCACGGTGGACAGTAACAACGAGACATATGACAACAGATCGTGCTATCCTATTTGGCCCGAGGAACCCGTGGGTTTGCAGACCGCCTTCGGGATCATTGTCTTCATCGATCATTACTTGGTACCTCTCATCATCATGGTGTACGTGTATACACGGATCGTCATGCGGCTGAGGGCAGACATGCCCAGCTTACGAATGGGTCCCGGGTTGGCTGCGGAAAGCACCCGGAAGGGTTCTGACATGAACGGTGACCAACGTCCGGCAAAGAAGCACCCATCGCAACCTCGCCGCCGATTCGCCATCATGGCATCTCGCAGTGTCCTCAAGACCATGGCGATAGTTTCACTGGCCTACCTGCTCTGCTGGGGACCCAACGAACTCCTCTACTTGGTGTACAACCTTGGAGTAGATGTCGACTTTGACAGCGTGTACTTCTACTGCACAGTGGTATTCGTACTGTGTAACATGTGCTTGAACCCTATTATCTACGCGTTTCACTACGGGGAGCTGCGGCGGGGGCTGATGGTTGCGTGTCCCTGCTGCAACAGAAGTGTCCCGGACACGACACGGGCCACTATGCAAAGTCGGAGCTACACTATGAATGCCAATGGCAGCAGTAATGATGCGTTTGAATCGCAATCGCAAAATAAAGTATAACATGGCTCGAATGATCCATTAACGTCTTGCCTGAAATGTTAAACTACGCTGCTATTTTTTTGTTATAAAGAGAAGAGAAATGCACTTTAATGTTGTCGACACGACCTGTCAAGTATTATATTGTGCCATCCATCGGATAATGAACCTTTCTTTCCACCGACTATACGTGACCATATTATGCTTTGAAATAGTTTTACTTTGACATTGCTGATATCTTGTTAGCGTTGCATATGAAGGATATACGTTGATGTGCCATTAGCGAAGAATCTTGCACATATTATAAAGGTGGTGCTTAAGTTTGTTAGTGTTTAACCGCGTCATCATATTCAGGAACAAGCACAGGACAACACCATGTGATCAAACCCAGGCGTTAATGTGCATAAGCACGACCCGCGCAACTCTCTAGCATATATTTTGTGGGGCGTGCTTTAATGTCATGGCGCCTCCTATGACCATGATGACCGAGCTCTTCTAACAACGCCGCCTGACTCGATGACCCAGTTCATTTAAAGTAGTGTCCTTTTGTTGTTGAGGCTTACGCAGTCGACTGCTGATCCGCGAAACAGAACTGAAGGTGATCCTTGATGTATCAAAACTGTCTTCAGATCAATCGAAGAGCTAAATCACTTTAGAAAAGAGATGTGGCAGGGATCAACCCCACCAAGACACGTTGTAGCAGATGTATTTTACAGGGATATTAAAGTTTTGATTTAGACGCCGCTTCGAAACGTAGCTGGTTTGTAAGTTAGAGGAAAGCTGAGTGTTAGAATTGAAGGAGCATGTAGCTTTCCAAGTGAAAAAACATCTGTTTAATCAAAATGAAACGGCTGAAATATTGTTAAAACTAGGCATTCTTATAACATGTATCAATATCGCTGGCGTTAACTTGATTTAAAAAAAAACTATATATATTCGTAAAAGTAAACCACTTTGGCTTTTAAATTGATTCTGCTACTGGCTCTATTAAATGTTTGTTTTGGATAAGGGGTCACATTTACCATTTTTGACTGGAATAAAACAATCTTCAATTGTGTTAACGGCTGATATTTTAATTATAAACAACTGTATCCTCAATGACACATTATAACTTTTCTTACATTCAAGCATGATGTAATAATAAATAATTAGTCTTCACTGAAGACAGACGAATTCCAGCCATTAAACAAGCTGTCGCTTTAAAATGTAATTTCCAATAGAATGAGATGTATTATCGTGTGAAACAATACATTACAGCGCTGACATTTTGGGTATCGCAAGTCATCGGTCTCATCCGGCCGTTAGATCATTTAAGATGTTGGTTCAACTTACACATATTTTCAATTGTACATTGAAAGATTTATTTGACAAATAACTAACAAATAAAATTGGCAAGTTAGTCAGAGGTCAAGCGATACTTGGTTGGATTTCGCTTCCAGAATACTGGCTACGGCGTTTACTCTTATGGCATGTTTTTGGAATATGAGAATATCAGACCTGCTTTTTTTAACATCATATTTTGAATATAATATCTAAATGTATAAATGCTGCCTTCGTAATCATGCACCTAGCTAATTTGTTTGCGCTAATGATTATTTGACATTTATATCATACCTTTAATCATCATCTTTGGTATCTTTGTTTTAATCAATGTCATGAACCGTTGGTTGGTTATTTGGTTTGTACAGTTGCTCAATCAATTATGATTATTTACGTCTGGGACCGCCCTTTATCGTCACCATTCGATAGACACAGCCAGGGTTCGAACCCGGGCCGATTAATGCGAAGAGCGGAGCTCTGACCACTAGGCCAGGGAATGTGTTAACTTAACTCTAAGATGGACCTAACATTTATGGAAAGCTATTATATATAGTTTCTTTTTTAGAATTGTTGAAACGGTTCTTTTTAAAAGGCATACATTTTGATAATAAAACAAATTTGCCTTGAGGTTATTGATATACATGTTTGTTGGAACAAGTAGTTGCATTTGTTTGCAAATGATGAAAGATTAGTAGCGTATGTAATAGGACCATCGATATATAAACATTCGATTGAATAGGACCGTGTGATGGTTCTCATATGTGGCCCCAGGTACCCCCACCAAAGTTCGGGCTTGCGGAGAAAGAGGGCAAAACAAAAATCGGCAAATCATGTCATTCCTAATCAAGCTACTTTGTCAATTTCAGGCCACCAGAAACAGTATTGGCGACATCTACTTTGCTTGTCACGTAAAATACTGTGCCCCGGCCCTCACGGTCAGCCACTGCAGTTCCCCCACACCACTGCAACAAGTATTGTTAAAAGGCTATTATATAGCTTTAAAATAGTATTGTACCAATGTTTATACATTTTATTTCAATTTCATCATCTTGTTTTAATCAAGTTTTACCATAAATTATGTTATCTTTGTGACGTGTTACACATGTACTGAAATAGCCATTTAATAATACATGTGTTTCATCTGTTCCATTTTTGGACCCTTTAATAAAAGTGATCCGTTAATGTTGTTGAATTCAACACAAAATTACTTGAAGCTTTCACATTTTACTTGTACATGTAACATCATTGTACCTTGTTGTTTGGCTTATGGGAACAGAACATTGAAATGGGTTTTGATATATTTTCAAATATTCCATAATTATGGAGATATTTATAAATGGATGGAAGCTTTTCATGAAAGTATTATCGTTAGTATTATTATTATTATCAGTATTACTATTACTATTATTTATTATGGTTATGATTATGATTATCATTTTTGTTATTTGTATTATTATTATTATTATTGTATTATTATTATTATTATCATTATTATTAATATTATTATTATTATCAGTATTATTATTATTATTATCATTATTGTTGTTATTATTATTATTATTATTATTATTATTATTATTAGTAGTAGTAGTAGTAGTAGTAGTAGTAGTAGTAGTAGTAGTAGTAGTAGTAGTAGTATAAGTCAGGGGCGTCGATCCGTTTTTGATATTGGGGGGGCGAAATTTGAATTTTTTTTTCCAGAGTGACCACTGAGAGAGCTACAAGCCCCACATTGGCTTGCCCGGAAGTTTTATTATGCGCTCATTGAAAGTGTCTTTTTGGCTCGAAGACCTGATTTGGGGGGGGGGCACCCACATTTTGGGACAATAATGGGGGTCCAGGGGGCGGAGCCCCCGGAAGCTTTTAGATTTCAGACATTTGCAACTCCTATCATGGGTGTTAAAATTGTATAAAATAGTGAACCTAGGGTTAGGGTATGAGAAACTGTGTGCGCGCGAAGCGCGCGGCAAAAATGAGATTTACAGTCCTTTTCAAACTAGAAAACGGCTATTTTGAAGATTAATTATTGATAAATGTGTCTTTCCCCTCTTTGGCATTATATCCTTTCATTTTTTTCTTCCTCATGTTCGGAATTATTGGGGGGGCGAAATGATATCTTCGCCCCCCCCCCAATATTTTCATTGGGGGGGGGGGGGGGGGCGACCGCCCCCCCTGCCCCCCCAGGATCGACGCCCCTGGTATAAGTATTAGTATTAGTATTAGTATTAGTATTAGTGTGAGTATTATTAGTATTATTTGTAATTACTATTATTAGTAGTAGTATTTTTCTTTTAGTAGTAGTAGTAGTAATAGTATCATCATTATCACCATTATTTTTAATCCTTTGCCTACGGGAACCTGGTGGGCTACATTGTACGTACAAAGTTGATGGGCATTACGAGATCTCGGAAAGAACGGGTTTACATGTATATCATTATTAAATATTGCTACCACTATTAATTTTGTAATAATTTAGTTATCTTTGATGGAAATGTCAGTATGAATGATTTCTTATTGTAATGGCGATATTATGTCATACCAACCAAGCGTCAAAACAATATGAAAAGCTTTATACATGCATATTGTATATATTGTGAATCAATTATGTACCATTTTAATATGTATATAAAGTGCCTTACACGAAAATATGTAAATTATCATTAAATTGTTCAATATTGATATGTAACTTATATTATGTAAATACAATGTATAATACAAAATTTTAAAAATCATTAAAGGTACACCGAAAAGGGAAAATAATGTATCACTGTTTTTTTTTTGGATTAGTTATTCATCTATAATTTGAGTAAGGAAATCCTTTGATGTTAATAAACTTTTAGGGTGTTGCACGCCTCAGGCTGAAAAAATTCCACGTGTCATTCGTTCTGACTGCAGATCATTCTAAAGGTTTTCGATTTTTTAAATAAGTTGTTTGAAATCTCGAAATGAAATATAAAAACTCAAAATAGTTCCTGAAAGAGGATGGCTCTGGTATGGCAACGGAATTGCATGCATGCTAGCGCGCGCTATGCCATATTCCGGCCGCGATATGCATGCACAGTACGCGTACCATGGCGTACGTGCAATTGACATTCATGCATGCAATAACAAGCGATGGCCTCTCGTATTCACCAGAAGTCATGTCCAAATTGCAATTTGTTGCTGCAGAGAGGTAGGGGGGTTCAAGCTATCATTCTGCATGTTTGGTCTACTCATATAGCTGCGCTCATCTGGACTCTGGTAAGTACCTTATTCAAAATTAATTGTACAATTGTCAATAGAATTATTATATGATTATGAGTATGATACTGTCATTGTCATTGACAGTGTCAGACTCAGACGTGTTTAAAAGACTTGGAGACATTATTTATTGGCTAGCCTCCCTATCCTAGCCCAATTACAATTATATGAGCCATTACCATTGTGCTAACACTAACAGTGGTCAGAGTCCAAAGTGGGCATTTGGAAAAAAATTGTGTGGTATAATTCTATAAATAATTTATAAATAATGAAGACAGTCACGTTAATTGACATTTGACCTTCATCTTGACTGTCTAGCTACACTACAGACCTCTACACATTTTGTTGTACAGGTTGTCATAGACTAAGCATACAATAAAAACGCTATTATAATTTGTTTTGGTCCTATTTACACTGTTAGTGTTAGCAAAATGGAAATATGGCTCATATAATCATATAATTATAATGGTGCTAGGATAGGGAGGCTAGCCAATAAAATAATGTCTCCAAGTCTTTTAAACACATCTGACACTGTCAATGACAATGTCATACTCATATTATAAATTCTATTTACAATTGTTACAATTAATTTTGAATAAGGTACTTACCAGGGGCGTCGATCACGGGGGGATGGGGGGGGGTGGGGGGGGGGCGGGAGGGGGAATATACCCCCCCCCCAATATTTCAGGTGGGGGGATGGCCCTGTATTATCATCCCCCCCCCCCCCCCCATATTTGGGGTTCAAAAATATATGATAACATTAGAATTAAGAAGAGATTGCCCCCCTCTCATGAATGGACAGTTGTTACTATAGTCTTCTTTTAAACCACTTTTTTGATAATGCAAAACGACCCAAATCCAACATTTTTCCGGGGCTGCGCCCCTAAAACCCTATTAAGAGGTTATTTAACCCAGTCCCCAGCCCTGTACTCATTAAATAGTTTTACTTCAGGACTTAATCTCTCTTGGCAAACTTTCAGGCAATCCTGGCCCACTGTGCGTCTGCGCTTCGCCTCACTAAAATTGAGCTAACTATTCAATAGGTATTGTATTTCTGGATATACAAATCCCAAAGCTTCCGGGGGCTTCGCCCCCTAGTCCCCCCAATGAGCTTTCCAATTATGGGTATCCCTTGACTTATTCTATTCAGGGTTCCCATCAAAGGATTTCCTTACTCAAATTCATAATATAATACTAAAATTCATCCATACTTGGACAAGTGCCCTCATCTAGCAGGAGTTTGCAATGTACCACTCAATAATCTTCCAATCTATAAACAGCTAAATCAAAGCAATTAACTAAAGAATAGTTACATATATTTACATATAGACAACATATTTATATATGGATATTACAAATCACAAAGCTTCCGGGGGCTCCGCCCCCTGGACCCCAATAAGCTTCCCCAATATGGGATATCCCATGACTGGATGCTATTCAGGGTTCAATCAAAATGCTTTGCAAATATGTATCTATCAGGATAATTAAGTTCATATTGGACATAGGCCAGCTTATAACATAATGCTTGCAATGTACACTAAACAAGTCTTCCAATTTCTAAACAGCTGAGTTCAAAAGCTTTGGGGCCCCCCTAACCCCCCCACCCCCCCCCCCACCAGCCATAAAAACCCCAGGGGACGCTGCTGGGTTGTCCGCTTCGCTCCCTCGTCAGAGATGATCAAAATGACGAATCCATCCCCCCCCCCCCCCCCCCCCCCCAATGGTCGAGAAGAAAATCGACGCCACTTGATACTTACCAACAGTCAGCACATGTGCCATTCAAAAAATAAAAATGGATGGAATACTCAAACAGCATTGTTTCATAAACCATAATCAATGCATTCAGCCATGTGCTGTTTTCACAACAATTTGTACAGGCACGCACAATGTCTTTGTGAACTTTTGAATTGCGGCCATTTTGTCTTTAATCTGTGTTCATTCAGCATTACATTGATGAATATCTCTGATTTTTCACACAAAAATGTACATAACAAAAGTACCAATATTGTGGTAATATGACATCGTAAATTTATGAGCAGTTCTTTAGGGTGGTAGTTATTTTTTGTATATTGTTTACAATTGTGTGAATGTAGTGTTACCACCTTCAATCAGATTGGCTCATTTAAATAATTTTTCTTTTAGGCAAATTTGAATTTAAAAAAAAACACCAAAATGCTCAAAACAAAATACATGATATATTTTTCAATATTTTACTCCTTTTTGTTTTGGGGGGGGGGGCGGGGGGGGGGGGGGAATGCGCTACTTTTAGTATAGACTGACAAACAACCTCTTCAAAATACACTTTTAACATCAAACTCTTACACATTTATTATTGTACATGTTATATTGTGTGCACGCACGTGCTATAATTCTGTTTAGGATCAACATTCACGCAACTTCTATTTGTTCTTGTTTTTCCCAATCCACCATGTGCTGTCAACTCTACGTCCTTTCAACACCTTATATCGCTCACACAAAGCGAAAGGCCGCCGAAGGCGGGCCCTTTCGCGAGTGAATGTTAGTTTGTGATAATCGTTATTATTAATAGGGGCATGGGACGTGTTCTGAATGCGTTTACAAAAGATGGTATGAAACGCACTGTGTTTCAGCAATAGTGGACCACAGTGTATACACACAGGTCATGACACGAACCATGTTTAAGTTAAGAGTGTTTGAATATGTAAGTGTGAACAATCATCACACTAGGGGTGATACAAGGTGATCTCACTACACTGTGATCAGACTGTGACTATTACTGGGAACACACTGTGATCACGGTGATCATACTGAGAACACACTGTGAACACACCGATGGTCCACAATTGGTGTGACACGCTCAGTACGCACATTGTTCAGCACACTATGATAAAGCCTGCGTAATTCAGTGTGAAAAATAGTTTGCCTCACACTGTCCTACCACAGTGAGTAATCTTATTATCCTCTCAGGCTTAGTATACAGTTGTGCTCATATTGTGTTCACAGTGTGTTCACAGTGTGTTAATAGTGTGATTCACACTGTGATAAGTATCGATAAAACGCCCCACTTTAACATGGTCTGCAAAGTGTATTTCAGGCAATTTTAACACTGTGACTCACTATGTGTTTCTTCCGGGCAGGCCATAATATCTCGTCTCAGTGTATATACGAGAGAGAGGGGACAATGCAAAAGTTTTGAATTATCTTTCCAAAATCTTGAAGCGCGATGTCCGCCCCATAATGACAACCATGAAATTTTCATTTCAAACATAAAAATGGGTAGTCTTTTGATAGGACAATGAAAACCCTGCATGCATGGCAAACCGTTGTTTTTCATATACGATATACTAAATTGGATCGAATCATTTCTGGAAATTTTGAGGAACACATCGGTCAAGATCATAAGAAAAGCTATATATGTCTCTTTAAAGATGGCCTAAATTGCACGTGCATGTTCTTATTTGGGGGACTCAAATTGCGCACCGGACTGTGGCAAATCTGGGGGGACAACATTCTCCATAAAACTTGTTTTGTGTACAAATTTCCAATATTCTTCTAAAATATGAGTTCAACGTAATTTTGTTTTGTAAAATACATTTCTTCACAGCATAGTGAGTGTAAGAACTAGGAAAGTCACTTTGATTAAAAATAGCAGTTCGCCCGGGGTTTGAAATACATTCATTAACATGTCGTTCTATGAAGTGTCCCAACTAGTTGTGGTTTAGTTTAGTTTAGTTTTATAGTTAAGTTCATCGTCATCCTTCTTGTCCATACACGAAAGTTTCAACCATGATAATATCAACATAAACAATAGCAATAATATATGAACAAGTCAAATCTAATAATAAACGAAAATTAAGTTGACCGACAAAAATTGGAAGGGGAAAAGACGAGGGAGACCTCTAGAATAAAAGCAGAGCTTGGTGACGAAAGGACCCTTTTAACCTTTGTTACAAACGAAATTACTTTCGCTTCGACATCGGCCGATTACGTAAATCAGCGTGATCGACTTGCAGTAGACTAGAGTAGTGCATCCCCAATGGGTTTAAGACATGTTTTATGGAATGGCAAAACTGATGCGGCAAATCACACAATTACCTTTATTTTAAAGATACTCGTCCTCCTCTTGTAAATCAGAATCACAAAGTTGTGAGAGATTATTGTCATTCGCGTGAAAGAAGCAAAATACGCATTTGATATACTAGTCTGAGAAAGAGTAAAATTTAAAGAATATCTTTTAAGTGTGTAGTCAAAACCCTGTGAATAAGTGACCACCCAAGGGAAAACATGAATTATTGGCCACTGTAGACAGGTGACACACCGCTATAGACAGGTTCCATAATATTGTTTGTCTTCTTTTTGCAG
>JBAMJV010012313.1:0-18650 GCA_037951105.1 Echinarachnius parma | reverse complement strand
CTTTGCAAAATGTTGGGTATCTATTTGATATCACAAAACGGTACCAAAACATATAATAATGTGTTTTCCTTTGCCTGGTGGTCCCCTTTAATGTTTACAACGGAAATTGACACGAATTGCAGCACTTATAGGCTTTCCATTTCCCATTGAGAGTTTAATTAATTTAATTGTACAATGTTTCTATACTTAAATTTCGTACCGAAGAGCCAGGAATGTGTTAATGCCATCTTAAAGATTTTGCTCATTGATTACAAATTGAGTCGAATTTGGTATGATTGTGAAGGTAATCTTGTACTTTACAAGCCTCGAGAAATTCAGATTTTTTGAATTTTTTTAAATATTTTTAAATCGAAATTGAAAATAAGAAAAATTCACCCTCCAAACCAGGCCCAAATTCACCCCGATCTCGCCGCTTATGTCGATGACGTATGACGAGGGGGTGAATTCTCTGCTATATCGCGGTATACATCAGTTTGCGTGCAGTATTTTGTTTACAACCATCGCTCGCTCGTTTTGCAACATCGGAAATGAAGAAACAAACATCTAGAAAAAATGCCCAATGTTAGTGCAAAAGTACATATTTTACCTTATGGGTGGTTATTTTCCCCAAATTAGAGATTTGTTTGACAAATTGAGAGACGCAAATTGAACGTGCCTCGAAAAAAAAAATGCCCGTCAGTTGAATGATACGGAACACGCACTAGAGTTTCAGCGGCCCCGCCCCGCGAGACAGGCTGTGCTCTAGCTACCTAGCTAGCTGCAGCGCCAACTGCCATGACTGCCTTGTAAGTAATTGCACTTTTAAAAAGCTCCGAAAAGGAACGAAAATGCAAGATTATTACGATCACACCTATTCTAGACTATCTCTTATTTTACTTACATGTTTGTAGGGCTTTTAAAACAAATACGAGAACAATTACCTGCAAAAACAGCAACAAAAATGCGCTGATAATAGTGCACTTACTCACTAACGCGAGCTGAATTGAAGCGAGCTACGTACACTGCACTAACGGCTATATGAAGAGCTTAATTCCAAAAGGCGCTAAATCCACTTTTTACCAAAATGGAGTTATCAGTATGAGTGCATACCCATTGCACATGTGCATTTAAATCACCATTCATTTTATTAAAATAATTTTTAGAAATATGAAGAAAAAAATATTTTAAAAATTTGTTTAGTTCCAAAAGGCGCTAAATCCAAATCTGTTTAGTTCCAAAGGGCGCTAAATCCACGATTTGGGGGCTTGGCCTGTTTTGACCAATCACAGCGCAGTATTGTTCCAGTGACCGGATATTGACGACATCTTTTACCCTTGTTACTAGTCGTCACCGTCGATCATATTTCACAGTTTTACAGTATTTTGAGAGTCCTCAGCTAATATAACACCATGGATGAGAGAGGAGAGCCTGTGGACATAATCTATAATCCTAGAATAAGGAAGCACAATGGCAGTGAGTGTGCAAAACACAAGATAAAGACAGTGAAATCGAGAAATCCGGTAAGTTCAGTCCCACCTACTCATTTTTGTGTGTGTTGAGTTCAACGCATATGAATGTATTGTAACTTACAATTTTTGCATGTAGTATCATGAGACATAACTGAAATAAATTGCCAGAAACAAAGTGTGTTATTAAAGTGATATAAGACGTGCATAACTCATCGGTACAGTTGAAATTTTAATCTAGCGCCGGCCGCGACTCGTACTCGTAGACATCGTAGGTAGTCGTAGTCGACGTTGGTAGTCAGACAGTGGATGTAGACTTGGCAGCGCTAGTTTACAAGTGAATCCATACTGTATGGCCCATGGGTTGGCGCTTAAGCAGTTACATACTCCACGTCTTAAATCACTTTTAACACACTGAAATTGGTTCCTATTAATCAATTAACTGTTTTCTTAAATATATTTTCTTGAATATGAACAATATTATGACAACTTTGTGTGCGGCAGCTCCAAAAAGATGTCTCTTGCATTTTGTAAAATGATGTACAACTTATATTGCTAGCTACCATTGAATTGTGAGTGGCGAGTACAATAACCGTCGTGGGGCAAGCTTCGAACGTAAACGGATACATCGGCCGGGAGTCTCGCTCCATAAGTATGGTACTTTCCATTCACAATTCAATAGGAAGCTAGAAGCTTAGATGCTCGTGTCAGACTATTGGTACATTTTCAGTCTAGCACCGACATGGCGCATGGATGGTTGCGTAGAGATGTGCGTTACAAGTATCAACATGACCTCTATTTGCCCTGGTGCAGTAGAGTATGGATACAAGTTATAAGCCTACATTACATCATGACATAAAATTATTTTGGTGTCTATTTAACAAAATATCTGCATTAACCAACATTTTGTGACTGCAGAGTGCAAACAATTTTTTTTTTAAGTATGTAGGAAACATTGTCCCTTGTTTTCGTAGAATACCCGATGTTTACAATGCACTTTTGACTTTGTTTTATCAATAGGGAAACCGTCAGCCATTGGATGTCAACACATGCCTCACAGCTATGAGACATCACATAAACTTTCAGGGACTGAGCTACAGAGACTAAACAAGCTTCGTTCATCATGTGCCAATCCTGTCGTGCGCCATCGAATTAGGACATGGTCTGCAACCAAAGAGAAGGGCGAACTTTGCCCCAACATTTCACGTAAGTTTTTATTTGAGTCGTCTGTTTTAATTGCAGACCCGTAGCCAGGGTTTTTTCATGGGGAGGTGCCTAATTTACAAAAACGGGACCGAGACCACTTACCAAAAAATGTTGAGGCCGAGACCACAGGCTGAGAGTCGTGTCAGCCGGTAACTGAATAGTGGACTCGAGACCGGCAAAAAGTGGCCCTTTCTGATTTTTGTATTTTTGTATTTTTGTATTTTTGTATTTTTTTTTTGGGGGGGGGGGGTGCATGTTATACGCACCCAACGCAACTTCCCTGGCTACAGGCCTGAATTGTGATTTGTGGGCAAAGAAGATTGTTGATATAAAATATCTCATTGCAATGATGTTGTATTAAATTGAGTTTTGTAGTTGTTTAGGGTATTCTTGCTATGGTGGTAGAGGGGGGGGGGGGGGGGGGGGGGGTTAGTTCATGCTTATTATTCGAAAACTTGTTTATTCAATACAAATTTTGAAAATAAAATAAATTCTACTATAATAAATCTGTCATGTATGCTTTGTGTGATTAGGTTTTTTTGTTTTGATTATCTTTTATGAATAATACAGGTAGCTGAAAATGTAGCAGTCTTCTCAGCCATGTTAAAAAACAACCTTATTACATTCAGTTAATAAGCAACTTTCCATTTACAATGTTTCACTTTCAATTTACAGATTATGACACGTGTGGAGGTGTGCTCGGTGAGCTTCCAGGCCATCCTTGCTTTCGGCATGAAACGTCTCGGCAACCTGATGAAATGACGCCTGGCAGAACAACAGTAACCCATAACCAGAGACGAGGAGGGCGCCATGAAAGGTGAAAACTTCAATGAACAGAAGGAGAAGATCAGGGACCACATCAAAGCATTCTGCTGCTGTTCGTCTAACTACGGCAGGAACAATACCCCAATCAAGCGATACATGCCAAGCTCCCTTACATTTCCAAAAAAAGTGCAGGCCAGTAGCCAGGAATTTTCTTGGGGAGGTGCATAATTTACCAAAACGGGACAGAGACTACTCGCCAACAATTACGAGGCCGAGATCATAGTCTGAGAGTCGTGTTTAACAAGCCAGTCGACTCAGACCGGTATAAAGTGGACCCGAGACCGGCAAAAAGTGGATCTTTCTGAATTTGGGGGTAGGGTACGTACGCCCCCCCCCCCCCCACCCCTGGCACCTACTGTTAAAGGACTGTAGCCAGGAATTTTCATGGGGAGTTGCGTAATTTACCAACACAGGACCAAGACCACTCAGCAACAGTTTCCGAGGCTGAGAGTTTATAGGCTGAGAGTCATGTAAGCCAGTTAAGATGGTCCAGACTAATACAAAGTGGACCCGAGACCAGCAAAAAGTGGATCTTTCTAAATTTGGGGGTGGGGTACGTACGCGCCCCCCCCCCCACCCCCCCCCCCCTCCCCCACACCGTCCCATCCACTGGCATGTAGGCCTACTGTTAAACAAAAACTGTTAATTTACAAGATTGTATGGAAACTTAATTACATACAAGTGTTTGTATGTCTTGACTCTTGATTAATTCACATTTATGAGATGAGATGATGAGTAAAGCAAATTTGCAAGATTTTCAAATTTCACACGATAATAGTCTTAACTGCTTGTTTATTTTGTCAATATTAGAAATGTGCTGAGTGGTTGTTTTCATACATAGTGCTCTTCAGTTAAATAGTGAGAACATTATCATGATTGAAGTTGCCCATGCACTTACCTTTTGTAAAATGTGTTACATTTTGATTGAAAAAAGCGTGGAGCAAAAATGTCTCGAATGATAAGATGTGAGAAGTATGTTCAACATAATGCTGGCTGTCAATGTGTTTAATGGAATAGATATGTGTGTGTTATAACTAGAATTATGATTTAAAGAGTATTGTTTCATATCAGACCATTAACAAAATGAAATTCTTTGGAAAAAAAAGGTTGAGATTTTGAAATGTGGAATGACGCGTCAAAATTTTAATTCCAAAAGGCGCTAAATCCTTGTTTAATTCCAATAGGCGCTAAATCCCCCAAAAATAAAAAAAAACAAAAAATAAAAAAAAAAAACTACTAAAGCAGGATTTCTTTAAACATCATTTTAATTATGTTTGGGGGTATATCTTTGAACTGTGTACAAATCTTGCAGTTTTGTTGAAGCAAAAGTGGTCTATTAGAAAACCTTGATTTACTCGAAAACACCAAAAGTGGATTTAGCGCCTTTTGGAATTAAACTCTTCATATATTGCGTGCATTGTCCACCGTACGCGCACGGTCGATGCTCTGCACGTATCATGCATGCCGCCAGCGAGTATGATTCAATTCGCAGACTAGGTGATTCATTTACCTAGTTTTACTTTATCAGACACATTAATGAATACAAGAATAACTTTACAACGAATATAAATTGTAATTGTATTAGTTCAAAAAGTTTAAACCACCATCATTGTATAGAAAATAGTTCAAACAACCACGGAATCCTCGGTATAAAGGGGTATAATTCCGGTATATTACGTGGTAGATACCGAAGCTCCCTATTGGATAACCCCTATGGTGACGTCAGTACAACACACACACAGCTACTGACTCCGCTCGTCGCTGGATTGGGGGTTTTGAGGCAGTGTTTAATATTTTCATTTTGTTTAAATTGTTGGATGTGCGAGTACTTGGAAAGTAATATTTTCATATTCTGTATGATTTCAACTTTCTGTAAAGATATACTTTGGCTAATATTGTTTTTTCTTTGAATAAAATCTTTAAACTTCGTCTTTAGTCGATCAATTTCTCATAAAGTCCACACAATTTAGTAAATTGTCACACATTATCGCCTAAATTTACGATTCCAGTTCGTCGTTCACAGAGGTGTTCAGCAACTGTGATCAACGAACGAACTTGAAATGGTATTGACGAAAATGTGTAACAAAGGTAGACTTTTTTGTGAAATTGATCCACCAAAGATGAATTGAAGTTGGTCCTGGCGCATATCATGCTTCTCGGGACAATATTAAAGTATAATTTGATATAATTGAATGACAACAATTTAAAGTCTTAACACAAATTGTATATAAACAAGACAAAAATACTGCTAAAAACAAATTGTATATATTAGTTGCAAATTCGCTGCAAAAACGCTTATCTTTTACTTTTTTTTTGTAATTGTATTTTATCCTGTAATAATCATACTGACATAATAAATGTCCATGTATTCGTAACTCTATTCCATTGCATCTGTGTTTTTCTTAAACAGCTTGAGTACGTTTGGATGTCTTTATTGAAGTTAAGATAGCGCTTCACATTGTGCGAAAATTGCTCAGATGATGATAAAAGCATGAAAATTTGCACACATGTACGTCACATCATTCTAAACATGGTGGAGCCAATGTAAACTGTACATAGTATAGCAACGGTTGCTAAGCAACATATTTTCCATAGCAACCAACATGTAAGATGTCTGCAGACTAGTTTTTTCGAAAAATGTTAATGTATTTTAATATCTACAGCTTTGCTCTTAATACTAACACCACCCTGGATCAATTGCAACATACACATCATAGCAACAGTTGCTAGGCAACATATTTTCCTTAGCAACCAAGCATATTTGATGTCTGCAGACCAATTTTACAATACATTATAATGTATTTTAATATATATAGCTTTACTATTAATAATATCTTCACTCTGGAGCAAAAGTCAACTGCACATGGCTTTATAATGGTTGCTAGGCAACGCATTTACCTGATTGTATCACCATTTGGGCTTTGTTAACCTGTCAAGGAGGAGTTATTGGATCAGAACAAGATGCCGATGCTCTTTTACGATGGGCAGTAGCAGGGCCAGAACTTGTCTACGTCATATCTGAATTTGAGTCGTCCATTGAAGGGAAAATAGGGATTGGATACAAAACCACCATGAGCAAACTGATGCTAACCAGATGATATTTGCTACATAGGTGAATACACTGGCCAGAGTAATTGAGGGCATGGGAGTCAGTTTGAGGAAGAAATCCAAGACCTTCTGAGACTGTATTCAAAGGACATCATAAACAAGCAGACAAGTGAGTGCCTCACTACAAGAGGGTCAAGAGTAGCATGGAACTTTTGTGGACGAACGACTCCGGGTCAACATCAAACCACAACCGTCACCAGGAACAAAGTAGTACTGTTCAATGAACAAGCACACAAGTCAAAGAAAGCAACGACACATATCTTCTCGAAAGTGAATCCTCTCTCTTTGCAAGACTGTTTGTTGTATGCCAGACAAGAGATGTTGATTTGGACAGCTGATTTATTCAGCCATGAAAATCATCCGTTTCCACTATCCCTTTCTTTCTATTGACAATTACGTCTGGTGAAAAAGTCGAATCTCATGAGCTGTCTTGAACAGCATGTCCAGTCCCCACATGATTCAAGGCCAGAGACGGATGTGAGCGCCATGGACAGTGCTGTACGCGTGAACATTCTTAGACCTGGAGGATGCAATACATTTGGCGACTACGCTGCAAATGTGTTTGCCAAAAGAGAGCAAAACAAGGCTCAACGAGTAGATATTGTCTGTGATCAATACTTTGACAACAGTCTAAAGGCACAAACCAATAAAAAAAAAAAAAGCGTGCTATAGGTCCTAGCCAACGTAGGCGGTTGAGGTGTCCAACCCCTGATATGTACCAAAGAACTGGCAGCAGTTTCTTTGCTTGACAACAAAATAGAATTGTTGAACAATGAATTGATATCAAGTGCATCAGTATATAAATGATGCACAGGCTTGAGTGGATCCGTAAGAATCGGATGCACGAGTTTAACTTTGGAATGGTTTAAACCCACCAGCGCAGCGAGTGTGTGACTTGGGAGTTGGGAATCACATTTTGTTCATTGAGTCCCACATGGTGGCTTACACAGTCAAATGCCTTACTGTAATCTATGAAGCACTTAATTATAAAGAGGATGTCTGTGTTCCCTGCATTTCTTAATTATGTGTCTGATGTTAACAATTATGATCTCTTAATTGTCCCCCTGCGTTCGTGGAACCCTGCCTGCTCTTCTGAGATATCTTCTTTCAACTTGACTTTCATTCTCCTGTCAATGATCTTCAGAAGTATTTTACTTGCATGGCAAATCAAGCTGATCGTACGATGATTTTCCCATTCCTTTAACCCTAATAAGGCCGGGGAGGGGGGGGGGGGGGGGGGGGGGGAGGCATAATGGCCCCCCTCCCCCCTCCGCATTTTTTGTATTGCTCCAAAACGCGGTAAGATGACACGCCGCTGCTTGGTAACTTTTTTTTTTTAGGTCTTGCGCATATTTTGAAACAAAAATTTGAAAATCGGACCTACCGTTACGAAGTCACGTGACCTTTTGTCTATGCATGTCAGCCCGAAAATCGCTCAATTTCGTGATTTGTGTACAAAACATATGGAAATATCAGTTTTCGTAAAAGGAGGTATATCATTGGTTATTTGGTCTTGTTTACATTTTATATGTTTGTTTTGAGGTTCAAAATAGTTGAATTATAGTTAGAAATAAAATAAACAACAAAAACAATAAAATACATAAGTAAAACAAAAAAAATACATAAGAAATTATAAAAACAACAGAAAACATAAGGAAGAACCTGGCTCTTCCAAATCATTTGTCGTATTATTATTCCAAATGCTCTAAAGAATATATGAAGTGAAAACCAGAGTTCAATTATGAAGAATATATGATTTATGGGTAAAAATAAGAATTGTATGACCTTATTTGCATACATTACGATAAATATGAAAATTAATACATTTTTCAAAAAATTAAAATTACCATTGTATTCTATACACTTCACTTATCATGCGTGCAAATTTTCACGGCGATCGGACGCTCCGCGGCCGAGATCTTAAGGGGGGGCCATAATGCCCCCCCGTCCCCCAGGCGTAGGAAAACCTCAAATAGGCCGGCCTTTTTATGGTTAAATCCCCCTTCTTTGGTAATGGTAAATATACAGCTCTACACCATCTTATTACACCACTCCGTGCTCTTCCATATATTGCAGCAGAGACGCCACATCAAGTCTACTCTTTCTTCACCTGTAACCTTCTACATCTCAGAAACTAAGTAGTCAAGACAAGGGGACTTGACATCCTTCAGTTGTTTCAATGTCAGTTCAACTTCTGATCTTAGTGCAGGGGGTTCCATTTCACTGCTTTCCTCCCACTGTATGTCGTCCTCATTATCCAGTGCAGCAAACAGGTTGGTGCTATAATACTGCATCCATATATGGATATGCTCTTTGTGTCCTCTGTCAATTTGTTGCCATTTCGTCATTAATTAATCTAATCTAGTGGCCCTTTTCTTTGTGATTACTTCACAATAGCAAATGCTACTTTAGAGTTATTATTGTGCCGTTCTTAATATTCACACCTTCCCTCGATGAAGTTCCTTTTGTGTTCCTTAGCACTACTTGTAACCTTTTTATTGAGTCTTGTCCATTCCCCTCTATCATGTTTTGTTGTGCCCTCTTCCTCTCATCAGAAAGCTCAAAAGTCTGATTTGAGATTGTTTTTGTTTCTTTTTCTTTGGGATGTTGTTCTTTGGTGCATTCTCAACTGCTTTTTTCATGTCCTCCCACAGCTCGTTGTGTGTTTGCTCTGCTTCATCTATTCTTAACAATGCCTCAAACATGTTCTTAATGTCACTGAAAACTGAGCTGGAATTTGTTCGACATCGTACCCTATGGGAGCTGTATCACATTTCTTAGTTTTGAGTGTTAGTCTTAGCTTGGCCACAAGCAGCTGAAGGTCACTGCCGCAATCGGCACTTGGTCTTGTCTTGACATTTTGGAGTGATGTCCGCCACCTCTTCTTAACTATGATGTGGTCTATTTGGTTTCCAGCTCTATCACCTGGACTCATCCATGTCCATAATCTCCTAGCTTGTCATGCGTTTCCAATGATCAAGCTGTTTGTCTCACAGAACTCTTTCAGTCTATCTCCTCTTTATTTCTGCTTCCAAGACCATAATTCCCAATGCACTCAGATTTCTCCTCTGTTTTCCCGATCTTCGCATTCCAGTCACCTTACGTGATAATAACATCTTTCCTATATTATGTTGTCCACTACTCCTTGTACTATCTCGTAAAATTCTGTGATTACATCCTCAGATGCATCTGCTGTTGGTGCGTATACCTAAATGATTGAGATATTCAAGCGGTGGTTTTTGTAATATTACAGTTACAATTCTCTCGTTGATCAGGTTGTATCCAAAGACACTCTTCGCTGTAGTCTTCTCTATGATGAAACCCACTCCCCCTCGTTTTCTTCCACTTTCCTTCCCTGAGAAGATGATCGTATTTCCTTCGTCTGTTGTGAATCTGCCTTGTCCAAAACACCACGTTTCTGATTATCCCAGGACTTTGATGTCATTTGCAGCCACCTCTTTCTCCACTATTCCCACCTTCCCATCTGACATACCACGCACATTCCACGTGGCCATATTGATTGATTTTCTCAGAGGGGTGCTGTTCTTTTCCTTCATGGGACATTCAAGAACCGGACTTCACCAGGCTTTGATCCTGATCCACCATACCTGCTAATGTACTATGGGCAGTACCACTCTCTCCCCCAGTATACCAATTGGCGTATGATCCAGCCTGTGGGACCCACTTTATGATACCCTCTTATTTCGTTGATTGTGTACTGTCATGATGACAAATGCGACCAATTAATAATGGTGTGTGGCCAGATCATTCCATCGCAGTACAGAAGCCAGAAGCATCAATGCCGACCTGTCTTCTGCTCCAAGATGTTGTCCAAGGTTTGGATCCTCCGCCAATTACAGGTACTGCATCGCTGCTGCCCGGTGCAGGGCAGTGTTTATTTGAAGGCGACCCAGCCTGGAACCCAGCCAGTATTTATATGTATACGGTATCAGGGTCAGAAAGCTGATATTCACACGTAAAGGGTATCAGAAGTGTCAAGGTAGGAGCAGGACTGTGTAGAGACTGCAAATGTGTACGAGATTGTGACAATGCTTGAAAGTGAAACTATGGTGAATGACTGGACTTAGTAACATTGTCCAAGTCCTCAAAATAAAATTTTAATTATAGCGGTTCCCTTATACCTTGTTGTATTCGTATTAACAATAAAATCATGGGACAGGTTTCGGTTTTTCAAATTTCCCTTTCGTTACAAAGATATGTATGATAGAAGTATTCAGATAAGAAAAACTCCGGGCGAGTTTTTCTTCCGTGTACAAAGTGAGTGCAGTGAGTTACTGAATATCACTTTGCATTTTCGCTCATTACTTGCCCATACAATGTCCATTTGACTTGAAATTTTCACACAATACCCTGTGGACATATGATATAACAACAATATACATTGCATCAACCCTCCATCACTTTTTGCACATGTCAACAAAATTACTAGATCCCTTTAAGACTGTTCATGGTGAGAATTATATTGTTGAGACAATCCATCTGACCAAAAATAGTTGGTTTCTTTCATGAATGTATTGCCTAGCAACATTGTTTTAATTTGATCTATTGTGTAACATACCACAGCCTTCACTGATTCGAGGAAATAGGCCTTCTATTGATAAGAAAATGGTTTGAGTTATGGATCCCATGTGTAGGGATAGTTTTCCATGTGTACACATCTTGTTGCTATGGTAAATAGTTACTAAGCAACTAAATATGTCAATTAACACTCTTGACAATCTGTACAGATTAAAGTATACCCAAATATTTATTTTATGTAAGCTTTTAGGCAGAGTGTTAGGTGGAAACATCATCTACAAACACTTATAGTGGTCTTATAACATGTCTTTAGATAGTTTTGATGCTAAAACACATAGCATCATCATTTTGAAATGGACTGGATATGCTCAAATGGCTTGTTGCTACGGTTAATAAGTTTCTTAGCAACCGTTTATCCGTTGCCCAGCAACAAACACATGCTGTTTTTTTTGTTGACACTAAAAATTGCCTGATAACATGTCTTTAGATAGTTTTGATGCTGAAACACATAGCATCATCCTTTTGGAATGGATTAGATATGCTTAAATGGCTCGTTGCTAGGGTCAATAAGTTTCTTAGCAACCGTTGCTAAGCAACATGCTGTATCCATTGACTCCACCTTTGAAAATATTCAATATAGGATCAAGTATAACTGTGCCAAATTTCATGCTTTTATCATTTACTGAGCAATTCGTTCTTTTTTTTGCACCGATTGTATTTCCTGGTTCCATACGGGCCAAACATTTGCGAGTGCGCCAATGCTATTCACGCGTACATTATTTTGTTGACAATAGAATCCCGGGCGATTCGTTCGCTCTGCACACATTAGTCTTCGCAATTCAGACCGCATGAACGCATGCTTTAGAATGGTGATGCGTTTTCCAATTATATCTGTTGAACATTTTAAATTGGACAAAGTCATCTTGGTTTTGTGAAATTTGAAGCCCAATTTTGGTTTTGTGAGCGGCTGTTTTGGATAGTGCAAATAACGGGACCCTAGTGTATATCCCACGCGGAACTTTCGGCACGCACCACAACCAAAAACATCACGATGATGCCCAGGTACGTCTTTCTCGTGCTCTCACTTTATTACGTAATCTGCCCGGCTGCAGAGGGTAAACTTTTCACTGTGCCGTTCCTCTCTACGGATGAATGGCAAACACACAATCGCGCTATTAAAGACCGCACGGCGCTTCTTCACTTCGATTTAAGTAACAATGTGATAAGCCCTAAAGAAGCAGGGCAATTCCACGGTAACGGAAGGACATTCAGACGCAATTTCTGAAATTAAATCAAATAATTCCAGGATCCTGCTTATGATTCATCATTGTAAATTACATTTCTGAGACTCTTGGTGGGACACCTTTGATTTCCTATTTTGTATTTATTTTTGTTACATTACGTTTATTAGATATGGACACTAATGAGGCCGGTAACGGAAGGACGGCAAAACGGACATGGATTTTCAAGTTCTTTAGTTATGATCCAATCTCTGTGAATTTAAGTGGACTATTATGTTACATTGGCTCATAGTCCATTCCCTAATGTTCAAAGAATATTACAAAACTTATTTGAAACAAATATGTCTATTGGTATATTAATTACAAGAAGTTAATTGCTTCACTGTTCGGTAACGGAAGGACAGTAACGGAAGGACAGAGTTTTTGATTCATTAAAAATATACTTTAGGGCTCCCAAAAGACTGAAAATATCACCTGAACACACATTGTTATATTCAATCATCCAATTTGGTACCTTAAAACAGAAAAATACCAGAAAGGAATGCAAAAAATTAAGAAAATCTAGAAATAGGCACTGTGTAGTCCCATGTGTATAGGTTCATGTATGGTGTCTGTTTCTCCTATCAGGAGACGCCCAATATTTTTGTTAAATCATGTAAACTGAAAGATATCATTATGTGATCATGATTTATTAAAAAATAATCCAGAAAAAATAAACAAGATCAGAAATAATCGTAATTTTATTTTTCCACTTTTGGCTCATTTGGCGTGGAATTGCCCAGCAGCAGTCGCTTTTGTTGAAACCATACACGATTACTTTCATGAACATGAAGAGTTTCTAGAGAAGAAGGAAAGTGAATCTTACATTGAACATGAACCAAAGTCAATATCTCAAGCTCGGAAACGTAAAAACGTCTTGCGAAAAAAGGCATATGGGGGAAACGGGACAGCTGAGGACAAAAAAGAATTTAGAAGAGCTGCGTGAAAACAGTCTCATATTTGAAAAAGCAGCAAAAACAATCACAAGACGAACGATCAAGAGCGCAATTGGAAAAGCAATTCCGGGATAACTTGTATGAATTCTCTAAACGTGTATGCAACGGAACGGTAAATGCGTCGCAACCCCGACCTACTTTCTCGGTGGATGAAGCGAATAGTTATTTTCGTTCAAAGTATGAAAGTGCATGCATCATGGATCAGTCTCAAATTAACTGGTTCCCTTACATCAACGTACATGATCCGGATAGATATGAATACGATCAGAGTCCCATTAAACCTCGCCATGTTAAACTTGTCCTAAAGAAGAAAAAAGCGAAATCCGCCCCTGGGAACAATGACCTTTTGTATGGTCTATTGCGCAATTTGGACACCACACATCACTTCTTGGCCACGCTGTTTAATAAACTTTTGCAATCTGGAGACCCACCCGAAACGTGGTTCGAATCGAGAGTTACCCTCATCTACAAGGCTGGCGACACACGTAGTCCGCGGAACTTCCGCATGATATCGCTTACGTCATGTGTTAGCAAGGTCCTACACCAACTTCTAGCCGACCGCCTGACAAGCTATTTATCTACAAATAAATACATTGATACCAGTCTCCAGAAAGCGTTCATCAGCGGTGTCAACGGCTGTATTGAGCACAATCAGGTGATTCATGAAGTTATGGCTTATGCAAAGAATAAGCGGAAAACGCTCCATCTAACCTTCTTCGACATAGCGGACGCATTTGGCAGCGTGAGCCATGACCTGATCTCCGCGTCGCTGCAACGATTTGACATTCCTCAACCGATCATTACCTACATATATCTACGCTGTACTCGAGACTGAATGGACGAGTAGGTGGACCAGGATGGACACGCGATTCCTTCGCGTTTAGGAAGGGAGTCTTTTAAGGAGACCCCCTCCCCCCCCACCATTTTCATCATGTGCTTCAACCCCATCATCGAGTTCCTACAGTCTTGGAAGGAGCAGTATGGTTTTGACCTCAATGGTAAAAAGATCATTACAACGCCATTTGCTGATGACTTTAACTTAATTACAGCAAACAAGAGGCATCATCAAAAACTCATCCAAGAAATTAATGGACTGTTAAAAAGTATGAACCTTTGTCTGAAACCGAGCAAATGTCGATCCTTGTCCTTTTTAACCTGTTGCTTCCGAAAATAAAAGCCCATCTATCGACCCCCAAAACGAGATTCTTTTCACTGATACGAGCCAAGGCCTCCACACAAAAGACCAGCGGGCGTGTGTGTGTGTGCAGAGAAATCGATTTTTACGAACGCGTGTCCGCTGGCTTGAGCTAGCTGAGCTGAGGCATTCTTGTGTCGTCTTCAGCGCATGCGCTATTCTTTCTTTCTCTTGCCACCGTACCAGAGAGCAAGGATCGGCGAGCTAGCTCGTCTCGTTATCGCAGTGCGCGATTACGTAATGAAATAGAAGTCATATCACAACACCCGTACACCACCGTGAGCCCAGCGCTGCACTACCGGCCGCGCTGGGCCCGACAGGTTCAAGAGTACTGATCATGACTGACGTAAATTACAGATGTCTGTCGATACCTCACATTCTCTCAACGTTATTGTTTACATAACACAATTCCATATTATAACAAATAACTTTTACAGAAGATTCCGGGAGAAGAAATGTATGCTTCTATACATTTCTACAGACTACAGTGTAATATGAAGTCGGTGCGTGGCATGTGTATGTTCATGTTTGTACTAACATGCACCTGCTATCATGAGGTATTGGTAATGAAGCATTTATAAAAACGCTCGCTATAGAAAAAAAAGCTAGTAATGGGTGTTGAGGTCCATGCTAAGAACAAATGAAAATGTACAAAATGATCTATGAATCGACCGATATAAACAAAATAAAAAATATGTTACAATCATCAGATAAATTGATGAATAAATTTGTATCTTAATTTTTCATAACTTGCACTAATTGCGAGTATTCGATGACAAGACGGTATAAACCGTATGTACTAATATATTATGAAAGATTACAGGGAGAGAGTCCATTAGGCGTCAAGTAAATGTTACGTGTGATTTTGTTCGGCACTTTTCAGGGGGATTACAAACAGGGCGGGCACAACAGTAAAGATAAAAGAGCGGAGAGGCATACAGTCACTATAGACGTATTAGGCATTGCGTGTGTGGTTGGGCGTGTATTGTTCACATACAGTGAAAGGAACACCAGTGACTCGATCTTTAGAAATCAAGATACAAAAGACATCCTGCTTCTAGCTCTAGCTCATCATGTTGTTATTATGTTGTCGCGTTGCCCGAAAAGAAAGAAAACAAAACGCTTCTTGCAGGCGATTTTTGTTTCGGCGTAAGTGTTTTGAAGTATTCAAAACTTTGCTTTAGATGGGCAAAATAATTATAAAAGGGCGGCATCAGATGTTGATAGAGCCTGTGGTTGTATATCAATAGTACAACATACTGGGCGGGGGGCGCGTGGGTAGGCGTGTATTATTCCGAAGGAAGTGAAAGATATTGTCTGTTCCACATAAATCCAAACACAAAAGACGCGATGTTTTGATGCGCTACTTTGAATTGTGTGTTTTTCACATTCTGAAAAAGACAAATGAACCTTTAGCAAAAAAAGAAAATAAATCGCGTGCAGAGGATACAGATGAGAAATAATAATAAACTGCTATTTTATGAATCAGTATTTAGTAAAATACATAATAATATTACTTATAGAGAGTGGATAATTATAATCAGCATCGTCATCTTCGTTATCATCATCTTCATCATCATCATCATCATTGTAATCACTATCATCATCATTATCGTGATCATTATCATCTGTACCATTTTAACCAAACATAATCGTCAATATCATCATACTCACAATAATTATTATCATCATCGTCACAATTATTATTATCATCGTCATCATCTTCGTCATCAATCATCACGATAATTATTATCGTCATCATCATCATCATCGTCATCCATATCATATCATCACGATAATTAGTATCATCATCATAATAATTATTATCATCGTCGTCGATCATCATCCTCCCCATCATAAACCAGTATTGTGATCATCATCATCATCACCTCCATCAATATCATATCATCACGATAATTATTATCATCGTCATCATTATAATAATTATTATCATAATTATCATTATCATCACCATCATCAATATCATATCATCACGATAATTATTATGATCGTCATCATCATAATTATAATCATCGTCATCATTATAATAATTATCATCGTCATCAATATCATATCATCACGATAATTATTATCGTCATCGTCATCCATATCATATCATTACGATAATTATTATCATCATCATCATAATTATTATCATCGTCGTCATCATCCTCCCCATCATAAACCATTATTGTGATCATCATCATCATCATTATCATTATCATCACCATCATCAATATCATATCATCGCGATAATTAGTATCATCGTCATCCATATATCATAACGATAATTATTATCGCCATCATCATCGTCATCCATATCATATCATCACGATAATTATTATCATCATCATCATCATTATTATTATCATCAATCATCGTCATCACAATAATTATTATCATCGTCATCATCATCATCATCGTCATCAATATTATATCATCACGGTAATTAGTATCATCGTCATCCATATCATATCATCACGATAATTATTATCGCCATCATCATCGTCATCCATATCATATCGTCACGATAATTATTATCATCATCATCATCATAGTTATTATCATCGTCGTCATCATCCTCCCCATCATAAACCATTATTGTGATCATCATCATCCTCATTATCATTAACATCACCATCATCAATTATCATATCATCACGATAATTATTATCATCGTCATCATCATAATAATTATTATCGTCATCAATCATCATCATCACAATAATGATTATCATCGTCATCATCATCGTCATCAATATCATATCATCACGAACATTATTATCATCATCATCATCATCGTCATCCATATCATATCATCACGATAATTATTATCATCATCATAATAATTATCATCGTCGTCATCATCCTCCCCATCATAAACCATTATTGTGATCATCATCATCACCATCATCAATATCATATCACGATAATTATTATCATCGTCATCATCATAATAATTATTATCATCGTCATCAATCATCATCATCTTCATCAACTATTATCGTGTTTTGTCATCATCATCGTACTCATCCTCCCCATCATACACCACTATCGTGATCATCATCATCATCATTATCATTATCATCACCATCATCATCATCAGAACAAATAAAGAGTGCACTAGCCATTTAGCTCATGTACTATGAGAGTTACGGTACACTGCACATCTGAACGGTTGCGGCTTCACAAAGGTGGTGCACGCACAAAGGCCGGTAACCTTGTATAGAAATTATTCTATACAAAGATCCCGGTTAGATACAGAACATAGAGCTAGCTGTACAGCTAGCTCTATGCATACAGAATCACGTACAATCCATACAGTACGATCCCTATTGGCATGGCGCGCACGCACGGAATATTTCGCTGCCACTATTATTGTACGCGTAATGGGAATACTGCCTGCCCAAGCGAAACACAATTTCGCTAAATTTTTGCTGGTAGATCGTACATTCACCGCTGTACGAAATTATTTCAACTTTGTAAGTAACATTACATACTTTATATAGTTACCAATTGCTGTAAAACTCATGATACTCTCTTAATGCGAAAGAGTGGATTCTCCGCTCTAGCTGTCGAGTGACATGCGTTTCAACTCTGAAAGAGTTGAAATCGACGCCGCCGCGTGTTGAATGCGCGTTCGCGATAGTATTGTATGAGTTACCGTTTCAACTCCGAGAGCGAGTTGAACAAAAATCGAGACACAGCCACTAAGGCAGCCAATCAGTGATCATCTTTGAGTCACGTCACGCGATAAGGAAAATTTAATTCGATGCGGGAATTGTTTGCACCGCTGTACTAGCTCGCTCTTCGTCATCATTTCGGACGTCGGATATCGAAGATTTAGGAGATCGAAATCACATTCAGACGATTCTATAATGATGGGTGATGATGATGATGAAGAATTATGGTCATGAGGATGGTGATAATGATGGCAGTGAGGTTTGGTGATGATGATGATGATGATGATGATGATTATGATGATGATGGCAGTGATGATGATGAATAATGGTGATGATGATGATGATGATGATGATGATGATGATGATGATGATGATGATGCGGTGGATGACGATGAGGGTGATATGAAATTCTT
>JBAMJV010012312.1:0-41433 GCA_037951105.1 Echinarachnius parma | reverse complement strand
CAAGTTACACAACAAACTGTGATAATCTGTTTGCGAGCGAAGCGCGCAGCGAAAAATTAAAATGGATGTATACATTAGTTTTTGAACGTTAGAATTGACAAGTCTTAGCTCATAGTATATTTTATTTTTTATTTTCCACTCTTCTTTTTAAAATTTTTATATCCAGTGGATAGTCACAAATTCGAACACTTCAATCGTAAATGTTTCTTTAACGAAAGGGAAATTCGAAAAACCGAAACCTGTCCCATGCTTCCATTTTTAATACAAATAAAAAAAGGTATTAGAGAACCACTAAAATTCAAAGTAAATTTTGAAGATTTGGACAATGTGACTAGATCCCTTCAATTAAATGTGTTTGATTGCGTAGAGGCTGCATTGATTATGCATGTACTTAACTTTGTAGAAAACTTAATTGTAATTTATTTGTCAAACTATAATTTGGATATGGAAATTAATAAATGAAACAAAAAATGTAATGTATCCAAAAAGACGGATAGCAGACGGGGGGGGGGGGGGGGGGGGGGGGTGGGGGGGGGGGGGGGGGGGGTGACAATGATTCAATGTCAAGGAGGCAGGCTGGATGAAATTTAACATTGTTTATGTTATCTTGATATCATTTTTTTTACCCAGAAGGCCGGTATGTTACATTGAAAGCACATACTTGTGGTCAACATTGTCATGTAACCATAGATCACTGATAACTTGACGTCATTTATGTTCGTGGTTACGGGAAATTTACACTAGTTACGTCATTCCATCATATATCACGTGATATCCTTGTGAGCTGCCATTGGCCATCACGGTAGTTCTAGCCAACATGAATGTGTATTTTGAATGCAGAATGTTCTGTACACGGATGCATCATAAGTATTAACTGTAATTGTACAACACAGACAAACGTTTAAACATTCCAACGGAACATTAATTTGGAGTCCATGACACTAACACCTATAAACCTTGGAGGAGCGGGCGCCTTTACATATTTGAAACAGAAACATGATGCTACTCACATCATGACAACTGTTGTGGATTATGATTATCATGAAAATCCAATTTATCAGAAGACTACATTTTTTTAATTTGTATAGTTAATTATAATTTTTTTTTTTTTCATTTGCAATATACACCAATTATAATGTTCCCCACCATGACCGCCATACGGATATTGTTGCCGTGCGAAATAAAAGTTATATAACTTTTATTTCGCACGGCAACAATATCCGTATGGCGGTCATGGTGGGGAACATTATAATTGGTGTATATTGCAAATGATAAAAATAAATATATTTGTGAGAATGAAATGAATATATTATATTCATTTCATTCTCACAATATAAAGGACGTGCAATACTACACCGCGATGATGAGGGTACTCAACCACATAGGCGTACCCAGGGGGGGGGGGGTTGGGGGTTCAAACCCCCCCCCCCCCCCCCCTTTGACCAAGAAATGGCTGTTTTTCAAACTTTAGCCGGTCTCGAGGCTACTTTTAAGCGGTCTCGACCGTCTGAAACCTGGTCTCGGGCCCAAAAATTTGTGAAGATCTCCGGGCTCGGGCTCGAAAATTGTGAAAATACTTGGTCCCGGCTTTGAAAAATGTTTACGTACACCCCCCCCCCCCCCCCCCCCCCCCACTGGGGTTTTCAACTTTGAAGGTACTTGGTCTTGGTCTCGAAAATGTTGAAGGTACTTGTTCTCGGCTTGAATTGTTTTACAAAATAACCCCCCCCCCCTTTAAAAAATCCTGGGTACGCCACTGCTCAACCATACTGTATTCAACGTTACCCACCATATTATGTTGATGACATACCTGAACAAGTATATGGTTATTTATTTATATGTTCATCATCATACGATGTCAAATCAATTATTTTACTTTCAATGACTAAAACAAAGTTATGAAGACAGTTCTTTTTTTGGGGCTGCGCCCCCCCCCCCCCTTCTCTCTCTTTCTCCCCCTCGAGAGGGAGAGAGGGGGAGATATAGGACACATCAAATTATAGGTTTTCCCGCTCAATTTCGCGATTGTGTCAATCGAATTGATAATAGGAGCAAACGAATTCGCGCGATTTGCGATCGCCGTACCAAAGCAGCATTCGAATTCGTAAATAGTCGTTCAAAATCACGTAGGAGCAAGTGAATTTGCACAAAGTGCATACCTTTTCATCAATGGTCATTCGAATTCGCGAAAGGCCGTTGACAGTTGGCTGCACATTCGCGAATTCGAATGCCCATAAATGAACTTCTGTGTCTATTCACGAAAGCGTGTGCGTATGCATGAATTCGCATGCACTTATTCGGAATTTGGAAGACCGATACCAACGATTACGCGGCAACGCGCGAATTCGAATGACCCTAAATGAATTCCATTGAAAAAAGTGCAAAATAAGCGGGAAAACCCATTTTCGGGCAAAATACACTTAGATCATTTTTGTTAAAATATGAAGGATGTCTTTCGAGCAAATTGACTCAGCTCCTTGGAAAAAAATTGCGCCCGTTTTCATGGTTACAAATATGATAAAATATGATTTCGTCATGATTTCTTGGATGTTACATATTTGGAGGGCATAACCTTAGGACATTTATATCACAACAAAAAAAATCTATAATGCCCCCCCCCCCCCCCCCCCCCTGACTGTCGAGAAAAATATATATCAGAGTTTCCTTGAGCAGGTATCATTCTATACCCATCCCAAATAAAAATTGGTCTTAAGTATTTCTTTGTTCATATTTCCGCACAAACGATTACACCGTAATTTGAACGAAATAATTACCTAATGGCAAAAAAAAACGTGTCTCGCCGTTTAGTCATCCCAGTGGATTCCGTATAATTGCTTTGCTTCGGCCATGTCATTACCAGTTGCGGAAGATATAAGTCATTTCCAGGAAATCTGCCACTCACACCTCTCCGTCGTTTAAACCATACCGTATGCCACATTATGTATGATTCAACAACATTATGTATGATACAAATCACTTGTGAGACCCCATCCAAGCCTGGAGCCCTTACTTGGAGAAGGATAACCAGATCCTGGAGAAAGTTCAAGCCAGAGCAGCCAAACTCATTCCTAGTATCCAGCATTTGCCCTATGAAGACAGACTAGCTAGACTGAAGCTGACTACTCTAGAAAGGAGAAGAGAGCGTGGTGATTTGATACAAACATACAGGATTATGACACAGATCGACAAAACAAAACCAGAAAACTTCTTTTAAAGATCAGAATACAGCAGAACAAGAGGCCACTGCATGAAGTTCACAAAGTTCCGAAGCAGGCTGGATGTCAGGAAAAACTTCTACAGTCAAAGGGTTGTCTACATATGGAACAAACTCCCACAAAGTGTAGTCCAAGCCCCCTCACTCCTAAGTTTAAAGAAACAGCAATCCAACTTGGGTTTTTAAAATGGGCTCAAAAGGGCCCCTAAACCCTGCCACGCTAAACTATCTACTCTCACGATGAAGATGGTGAGGTGTGGCATTCAAGGTATGTTCATAACCTACAGCTAAGAATGAGTCCCGAGGGAGCGAAGCGACCGAGGGCTGGGGCAGAACCAGAGGGGGAGGGTTTTGGAGGGGGTGCCCCCCTCCCACGGGGAAGATTGTGCATTTATATACTTGAAACGGTGCAATTTGGTGCACGTCACACAAGCAGCCAGAGCAATGCCAGCCTACACGGGAACTACGTGGCCCGGTAACTACAGAAAAAGTACTCACCCCAGATCATATGCAAGTTACACAACAAACTGAGGTAATTTGTTCGCAAAGCGCGCAAAGCGCGCAACGAAAAATTAAAATGTATAAATGTTTATACCATTTTTGAACGTTAGAATTAACTAGTCTTAGCTCATACATTTGATTATTTCTTTCTCACTCTTCTTCTTTCTTTCTTTTTTGGTCGGGGGGGGGGGGGGGCAAAAACGCGTTTTGCCCCCCACTTTTTGGATTGGGGGCGGCCGCCCCCCTGCCCCCCACTTCCGCGCCTATGTTCTTTTGTACGCATTGCGCCATAATGTTTGTATTACGCCCTGCATAATTCGATAATGTCAGTGCAAAGGTGATGTCGAGACCCAAAGATACAAAGATATGTAGAGATTAAAGACGTGCCTGTAAAGTGTCTAACTCCACAATAATTTCTTGGAGCTTCCTCGTTTCTCTTCTACCGTGTTGTTTAGCTTATGGTAAGAGAAGAATAAAATAGGGTTAGATTTTTTTCAAATGTCCCTTTTGAAGATAATTATCATTGAAATCTTTATTTGAAAAGCGTTAGCAACGCTTTTCAAATAAAGTACAATTGTCGTAGCTGTACACGTCCGGCCAGCGCGCGTGGGAAGCCTTCCCGACCCGACTGAACTTTGAGCTGAGCGCGCGCAAATTCCATGAATTCTGTACCGTTTGAAACATACACGGGGTGCGGATATCGTCAAACGGATGATTATTACTGTGACAAATCTACGGCAGGCCATCAGTATTCGGTGATAAAATATGAACTCAATATTCGTGTTTTTCACTAGGTAAACAGTGTTCGTTTTCTTTCAAACTTTCACAAATCTTTCAATTGTATTTTACAATGATTTTGATATAGGATTGAAGTCTCAAATGTCATTTTGTGCAATATCTGACACTTTACAGGTATCACTTTAAGCTGGAAGCTTGCGTGCAGCTTGCGTGCAAACTTTTCAAGCTTTTAATAGGTTTACATGTTCATAAAAGTAGAAAAAGGGTTGATATACCCGTAACTTTCATCTGACGATCATTGTCAGTTTGATCATTGAGGCTGAGCAATACTCTCGTTGAATCACTACTCGGTGCCGCGGTTGTATCACCTGCTAATCGATCCTGATAGCAAGGTAAGTTGAGGCTTTGGAAATGTCATCAAATATAAAACAAAACAATTTAGCATTCTTATCGAAATATGTTGCTTTTTCTAATCTAGAATTAAATCGCACGAAAATAGCCCTTGATAAAAGTAATTTTGTTTCCTAGCTTAGGGAAACTTTCTAGTGTAATTTACAACTGTTAATCATGTTTGTGTGTGTGTCTCAATAGAAACATTACGAGCGAAACATAATTAATAGGTATTGATATTATTTGGAAAGTTATCTAGTTTGGTGTCATATTGAAGAAGATTATTAATTTGAGCTCATAATAATTATGGATTTGTCAGTCCCGAGATATGATCGTGTGTTTCCAGTTCACCAACATCTACTTTGAGTCAATTTACGATCTGTGCATATTCATTATAGTATAACTTATCAAAACTATTTTTGTAGTGGTAACAAAAATGTGTAAAGTTTGTTACATAGCTGCTAATTGGGCTTGTATAGATTATGATGATTCGAAATGTTGCTCCGATGTAGTAATTTTAATTTTAATTGATTTATTTTTATCATATCTTCAACGATTCGTCGAATAAAGCAATGTTTTGCTCCAATTGCAACATTATTCACCCTTTAGAAAGAAAGAAAACACTTGTTGCTCTTTAGATGCAAACAAAAACCCGGTTGAATGTCTTCAATCGAGTTGTGTTACAGTTTATAGACACTCGCATTCAGTTTTGCTACACCATTATGGACTGCCAAAAGTACATGGAAGCGGGGAAACATGAAGAAAGGTCAATCAGGAAGAAATCTAACAAGAAACCCTATTTTCAGAGAGATTCTACCGTCTCTACAAACAAAACCTCCCTCGAAATCACGAGAGCTAGCCAGGTTACTATTGTCATTATCCAATTGTTATAATTTCATAGTTTGTTAGTGAGAAAATCGATGTTTGCAGTAAGTTTCCATGACCATCTTAATGTAGTAACTTTGTTGACATGTGCACAAACTGACGAATGGTGTATAACTATAATAATATGTGTGAAATGTTGTATTTCTGTGATCTGATAATGTTCACTGAGTGATGTGTGAACATTCCACAGTATATATATGCTTAAATGAATGACATATGATCGAGTATATGGGCGAAATTACAAACTAATACTGCTAAACTAATTGCACTAACTTCAATCATATTATTATATTTTTTGTAACGACAATGAAATTCAGAGAACTGCTTGAGTTCTAAATAAGTTGTGTGGATTCTGGCAGTGTTACTTGATTATTTTAAAGGGATCTAGTAACACTGTCCAAATCGTCAAAATACAATTGGAAATGTATTGTATTCGTATTAACAATAGAAGTATGGGACAGGTTTCGGTTTTTCGAATTTCCCTTTCGTTCAAAAGATATATAATGTACTATTAAAGTGTTCAGATGTTAAACTATCCCCTGGATAGTCGTAACCGTGTGCAAAGTCAGTGCAATGAGTTAGTGAATATCACTTTGCATTTTTGCTCATTACTCGGCCACATAACGTCCATTTAACTTAAAATTTTCAAAAAATTCCCAGTGGACACATTAAATAACATCGATATACATTGTTTCAACCATTCATCACTTCTTGCACATATCAACAAAGTTACTAGATCCCTTTAAATACAAAAACTGGCATTATGCTTTTTTCTCAAATCGCATACAACAAAAAATAAATCAAGATCCACTAACGCAAAACAATAATTATTTCAAAGATATTAGAGAAATGTTTACAGAAACACGTTTATTCGTTTTGTATGTGATATACTAATTTCTTAAGTGAAAACCTTTTCGGATTTCGACCTATACGACTCGTGCGAATGTGCCTTTTTGTGTATATATGGTTGATTTTGTTGGCGTTTATAGACATGCGTTAAGCCTTTGACTATGTCAATCATGATGTTTTTTTTTGTTTTTTGTTATTGTATGAAGACTCAATATAATTACGTTTTAAATTAATTGATTACATTTTGTAAAGTGGATTTTGTTGTAATGTGTAGTTAGGTACATATTTAATGTGCGTGCGTTAATTGTAACAAAACAGAGCCCTGTGGAAGACCAGCTTTTATTATACACGATTTAACTTTTGATTGACTGATAATAAATTGTTCCTTTTTTGGGGTATAGTCACAATGTACTTTGAATGCTGAAATCAGGTTACTCCGCATACATATGTGAAATAAATAAAATACTGAACACAGTGCATCAGAAAGCAATATTCTTCATAATACAACACCAACTAACCTCCATATTTTTCTTTTCCTCATATTAAAATATTATTTTCCTGCGTGGATGCATATACATTGCAGTCAAACCTGCTAATGCGACCACCTGTTTATAGCGACCACCTGCTCATAACGACCGCTCTCTGGTCCCCCTGAAAAATCATGTGTTAAGCGACCTGCGTAATGCGACCACCTGCCTAACCCGACCAGCGACCACCCTATCTGGGTCCCGACGCACATATACATCTGTGTATAGCGACCACAACATTAGCGCTTGAGCGACCAAGGCATCAACTGGGTCGCCTCTGGTCACAGCTTATATATCTTATAGATTGGCTTGGCTGGTCACCCAGCTATCACATTTCGATTCAAGTATTTCAGTCTCTAATATATGGGATAGAATATTCCAGGCCCCAGGGTCATCATTACCTCGAGTATAAGGAATTCGACATATTAATTCATAGATATTTTTCAAGTTTCAGTACCGCCCCGGAGCATACATTAGTATCATAAAATCGCGTCCTTCTATGATGTTTGAACAGCCAGTATTTGCGCGGAGTACTATTTACTGAGTATTAATTACATTAGAATAACAAGTTATCTTTCTATTTTATTTTCAAGGTTATCACGTTGACGTGGTTTGGCAAAATAGTCTCGTTGGCACTTAACCGATTCAGGACTTGACCAGAAAATACTGTGGCTTGGGTGAATAACTGGAATAGTTTACAAATTAATAAAACATACAAATATACAACATTTCTCGCGAATGTATATATATCAAACACATTCTTATTCCCTTTATTACTCATTACAACTTTTCCTAAGTTTTTTTCTATTATTTTTTATATTTTTATTTGACATAATCTAAAGTATGATTTAATGATGTTTTTGTATCAAATGGAATTTATGCCGTGAGAATCAATACAGCAGAGTATAAAGGGCATTATTATGGTATAAACAGCTGCCTCTGCTGGTTATAGATCTTGGCAATCTAGTGGTTCACAGGGAGGTATCAGGTATGATGATGCAGTCTCACATACCCATTAGTATATATTGCTACTTTGCATTTATAATTTAAGATTTACAGAAATCCTCGCAGCCTAGCCAAGACAAGATGGCGGTTCACTGGGGAGGGGTGGCCGGTATGATCGTCTTCTACCTCGTCATCCTCGTCATCGGCCTTTGGGCATCGAAGAAGACCAAGGGACACAAAGATACCGAGACGGTCATGGTGGCGAACCGAGACTTTGGTTGGGGTATCGGGTTATGCACATTGATAGGTGAGCTGAGCCCTTTACTTAATTTGGTTGACTTTTCAGCACTACTTAGCTGCCCCAAAATGGTAAAACTTTTATAATGTAATTATGATTTTGCGCGAGAATGGCGTGATTTTCCGCGAATATGAGTGTATTATGTATTTTGTATAAGCGCATGGTGATCGTGAACCGCGGCTTCTGGTGGAGCTTAAAGTTTTGGTCAAACTGAATGTTAGTGACCAAAACTTGCACCGTATCACTAAAAACTATTATGTATAATTCCACCATGCCCGAAAAGTAGAAAAATTACAAACGGCTTAGTTAAAATGCTGTTATCATTCAGAAAGTAGCCATTCAAACACAAGAGGGCACTCTCTAAAAACATCCATTTGTTATAACAAATTTGCAATAATGATTAAATAGAGAGATAATCAACAACTGTTTGAAATCTCTTCGGTATAGTTTCGAAAAAGTGTAGGAATTAAATAAATATTTTTCTTAAATTATCGAATAAATGTGGGTCCCACATTTATTCCGATCAGATACATTTATTGATATTCCAGCTGTTTCTGAACCGATTTTGATCAAATAAAGTTTGTTTTATCTTTTAAATCACATGCTCTTAAATTAAAAATTATTACACTTAGTTTTGAATTACCTCACACATTAATTATTTCTTGAAGCGCCCTCTACCCCAAAACAATCCCTCTAAGACAGGTGCAGTATATTGCATTCTTAAAGGGGTAGTTTAGTTTTGGTAGAGAGGGCGCTGCACAACACAATTTTTTTGTGAGGTAATGAAAAACTGAGTGTCGAATTTGAGAGAACATGCAATTTTAATGGCAGAATAAACTTTATTTGGTCAAAATCGACCCAGAAACGGCTGAAATATAAATAAATATATCTGATCTTATAATTATTTGGGGCCCAAATAATAAGACGATTTTTCAAAAAAATTTAAAAAATGCTTGCACTTTTTCAACGATTTTCAAAAGTGTTTTTTAAATAGTTGTTGATTATCTCTCTATTTAATCATTATTTCAATAAAACATCACATGCATAATTTTGTATGAAAAATGGTTGAAACCAATGCCTTTTTAGAAAGCGCCCTCTTGTGTTTTAATGGCTCTTTTTTAATGATAACGGGCTTTTTACTTAGTCGTTTGTAATTTTGTATACCTTTCGAGCATGGTGGAGTTATAACTATTAGTTTATAATCTTACTGTCCAGGTTTGGTTACTACAGTTCAGCCTTACCAAAACTGTACTACCCATTTAATCTGTTCTCTTCGTGATCCAAAAATCCATATATACTTTGTACTTAGCCCACCAGGGGGGTGTTTCACACCGATTCTAAGTTGAACTTAACTCTAAGTTGGACTTAACTATTATGGAAAGCCATTAATTGTGTAGTCTTGGAATACAATATATTCCAAAGCAACAAAGCAAGAATGTTAGACTTTTCATAAATGTTGCATCAAGAACATGAAATCTCCTCGATAATCGAAAATATTCATGATTTGAATCAACATTTTATGCCTTTGAAAAGGGACTTTTACACAAAAATGTCAAAGAAACTAATGGTTTTCCATACTTTTCAAGTCCAACTTAGAGTTAAGTTCAACATAAGATCTTTGTGAAACACCTGCAAGTGGTGTATTAGCTCTAATATACAGGTATACGCAAGAGTAGTGATCCGCAATATGCCATTCAGTTCGAACGGTACCAGTACCTTGCACTTTATGTGTCTTTTTTTTAAAATGAAGTTCAGGCTTCTCGAACATTACCTTTTTAAAAATTGAAATGAAAAGGAGCAACGAAAATAGGATTCCACCGGGATTTTTTTTTTATTGACAAGGTAATTAAAATAACAGGCACACGTGACACGAACATTATCCGTACTCGGTCTCGAAATATGATAGCTCTGACCTTAATTTACGAACTACAGCGTCTAGATGGCCTAATTTTCACAATTCGGATCTCTATATGTAATTTTTCCCAGAGAAAAAGAATTGGCAGTCATTTCTCATGAAATCAATCAATTTTGGGGTAATTAGTAAATATCTAATTGTCCTGGGAACGCCCCTTTTAAATCGCCAAAATGTGACGTCATCTAAAGAACGGACTAATGAACTAAATTCTGTAGATGACGCGTCATGACGTAAGCCAATGAATTGTCAATCACATGTCAATCACATTGCCGATTCCGGACCCTAAATGTGGGTGGGGCGTAAACTGGCTGCTAAGTGAGATTTGGCATCAGAAAACTAGTCTTAAATCACTACTGTGTTTATTTTAAAGGATTTTTTTCTCGGCAGACCTATGTTTCAAGTCATCACCTATTGAATCAGTGTCAAAGAACGTTGTATTCTTTAGGTACTTTAATATAAAACGTTATGAATAATCTTCTTTTTTTTTTGCCATTTTGATTGTGCACAAGAAAGTATCGACTCTATACATTTCATATTATGGTTGTTTTCGTATTTATTCTTGTGGAAAAGGGTTTATCCATTTGTTTGGAGGCTGATATTTACGGAGATTAAATTTGAAGAGTTGTGCACGTAGGTGGTCTGGTAATACAAAACTTGGTACTAAAAAAATTATCAAGGTACAAATATCAAATGACAATAAATCTCCTGGTATAAACCCCAGCTTGTCCAATGTCGCCTGAGTTTTATGTGTTGGATATAAAAGGAATATGGGTTTCATTTCACTGAGTGAGGATATTCAAATTCATAGTCGCACCTTTTTTTCCATTAAATTTCCGCCCTTTAAACCCCAGTGGACATGGTGTGGCAATATTGGTAGAGCGCGCGCGCTCCAATCAGTGGAGTCCCGAGTTCTGTTTTGTATGATTTGATTCTTTCAGGCCATCACTATGGTCATTACTATGTTTGATCAGTGATGACCATAATCATCTTTACTCAAAAGGTTACCGGAGTCCAAATAAAAAACCGCCGAATTCCATTTAATCGTCAGAAAAATGTTTCCTCTGAATCTATGATTATCATTACATTATGAATAACTATACCACTTGTTGGGTATGTTCATTATAATCAGCATTGTGTCATCATTCCTCACAAAATGATTCGTGGGAGGGTATGAATTGACATAACTACGATATACTGTTAATTACTTCCCAATTTTAGATATTATAAAGCAATGATAGACAAATACAGTATTAAAATGTTAAGTAATTATTGGGGAGGTAATGATAGCCGTGATTTTTTTGCATAAACTGTGTTTATAATGTGAATACCACGCACCGTACTCGTATCGTGTGTGTGTGTGTGTGTTTGTGTGTGTTCACGTTGGAGGAATGTAACAATTGTTATTACTTCTTTATTTATTTACTTATCTCACCATGTAGCCACGTGGGTTGGAGGGGGCTATATAAACGGCACATCGGAGGTAGTATTCAGTAGCGGGGTTGTGTGGGCACAGGCGCCATGGGGGTACAGTATCAGCTTTATTGTCAGTAAGTATAACATCCTTTGCGTTTGCAATAAGCCATGCACCTCCGTCTCTTCTCTTCTTTTCTTTTTGCGCCCTCCCTCTTTTCTGTTCGTTTACGTCCTTTAAAGCCAAATAACAGTATTGGGAAAGTTACCGAAATCATCTACATTGGCTAAACTAATTGATTACTATTGTTGAAATAGTATGCTTGTGTGGTAAAAACCTGAACCTGCAGAAATACTTGTTGAAACGGCAATGCATGCCGCCAGCACGCCGCTGAAATTGGGGCCTAAATTCACCGCCCGTTGTCCCAGCTCCGCCGGGCTGTGTATTGGGCGACAATCCCGCATGCCGTTTATGCGCTTGCATATCGTTTGCATGTAGCGTATGATCCGGTAGAATTGAAATTCTGGTAAAAGACTGAATATATTTGTATTGCTCAAATAATCAGCTTCAAGGCAGTTTTTGTCAAAATCTGCACATTAAAGGGGTAGTACAGTTTTGGTATTAAGGCTGAATTTTAGTAACCAAACCTGGGACAGTAACATTATAAACTAATAGTTATAACTCCACCATGCTCGAAATGTATACAAAATTACAAACGACTAAGTAAAAAGCCCGTTATTATTCAAAAAGAGCCATTAAAACACAAGAGGGCGCTTTCTAAAATTGGCATTGGTTTCAACCATTTTTCATACAAAATTATGCATGTGATGTGTTATTGAAACAATTATTAAATAGAGAGATCATCAACCACTATTTAAAAAACGCTTTTGAACATTTTTGAAAAAAGTGCAAGCATTTTTTAAATTTTTAAAGAAAATCATCTAATTATTTGGGCCCCAAATAATTATAAGATTCGATACATTTATTGATATTTCAGCCGTTTCTGGGTCGATTTTTACCAAATAAAGTTTATTCTGCCATTAAAATTGCATGTTCTCTCAAATTCGCCACTCAGTTTTTCATTACCTCACAAAAAAAATTGTGATGTGCAGCGCCCTCTCTACCAAAACTAAACTACCCCTTTAACAGATAAGTTATGATATTTCTTTCACATGCATGGTAGGTGATAAAAGCAATGTACTATTATTCCATTTTGTTTGTGTGTGTGGGGCGTTTTCCAATTCTGTTATTTGGTTAGACATAAATCACGAAATAGGGTTCGCTCAGAGAGACGCTGGGCGTTTGGAAACACGGTCTAAATGAGGAGACCCGCGCTTGAAAAGCTAACAAATAGACGCTGGATTCGGCGAGTCGAACTCGTAAATCTTCCTATTTATCATGACGTCACCTTGAGCCCAGAGCCGTATACGGCTCTGCTTGCTTGAGCCGAATTCAAAGCGCACTCTATTCCCCCCCACCCCCCCCCCCCCCCCCCCAATCCCCCCTCAAAGGACCGATTTAAGATCGTTCCCTTTTATTCCTTTCATAAAGATGGTCTGTTCTTCGCGAAGCAGATGCGGGAGAAGAACTACGTGACCTTGATCGACCCGTTCCAGGAGAAGTTCGGGATGCGCATGGGCGGGATTCTGCTGCTAGCCGCCTCCTCGGAGAGCTGCTCTGGTCTTCCGCCATCTTGGCTGCACTTGGTAAGTGTTTGGGATTCCGGAAAGAATATTATTTTGCAGCAGGGTTCATGGAGTTTGCCTGAATGTCATTCTTCCTATATCTAATAAAAAAATGCTTACACTTTTCAAACATTCACAAAAGATGTTGTTAAATAGTTGTTGACAATCTCTCTTTAATCATTATTTTAACAAAACATCACAATGTCATGTACAATTTGTTATTAAAATGGTTGAAACCAACGAGTTTAAAGGAGTGCGCCCTCTTGAGATGTAACGGCTTCTTTGAATGATAAAATGCTTTTTACTTAGTCGTTTGTAATTTTGTATACATTTCGAGCATGATGGAGTTATACCTATTAGTTTGTAATGTTATGGTGCAGGTTTTGGTTACTAAAATTAAATTTGGTTTTGGTTACTAAAATTAAATTTGGCCAAAAACGTACTATCACTTTAATGGGAACGTCCCCTATTCTAGGGTCTTTGTAGTCTAGGTTTCTGGACTCTATTATATACTCCTTTCCCCCCACATATTGCATAACGAGATGGTTTGCGCAAAGCTGAGAGATGGCGCGATTGATCGGAACGCCCGGTGAATCTGTTGCCAATATGTTTTTATCGATGTTGCCACCATATCAATTCTGTTGTGCAGAACTATCGTTGGCGGCGCTACAGGAAACACAGTTTAGAACCTAAACCAGGGTCTTTGTGGCTCGGTGTTTGAGCACCGGTCTAGCAATTCGGAGGTCTTAGCTTCGATTCCCGGCGATGCCTATTTCGTTTAATTAAATTTTATTTTATTTAATATAATTTCTTGTCAGTTTCCTCTATGTTTGTACCATTCTATATTCACAGGTTCTACAATCAGCGTTATACTGGAGATAGATCAGAATATAGCGGTCATCATATCAGCCTGTATTGCCGCATTCTACACCATGTTCGGAGGTCTCTTCTCAGTTGCCTACACGGATCTGGTACAACTCGCCTTCATGTTTTTCGGCCTGGTAAGCTTCGAATAATTTCGTTTAGTAATGGGTAATTAGCGCGAACCATTGCGAAGTATTGCGAACAAGCGCGAAGAAGTGCGAACAAATTTCCCGTTCGCATGCACTTGTTCGCAGTAATAAAATAGTATACAAACAAAATCAAATGAACAAGCGCGAACTGGATTTACAGCGAACAAATTTATTCGCAGTATTTATGAAATCCTGTTCGCACTTGTTCGCAGTAAATCCCGTTCGTGCTTGTTCGCAGTACATTTTGTTTCCGCTTATTCCACTGATATGTAGGTTCTCACTAAAACCCAAAATAACCGATATAATATATGCATTTTTACATCGATGGCTTATTCGCGCTATAGTTCGCGCTTGTTCGCAGTACTTTCGCAGTACTTTTCGCATTTGTTCGCGCTAATTAGTAGGACCGTAGTAATGTGTCATTTTGGTCTGAAGTCCGTTCGTATATTAAAGAACCCGGTACATTAGGTTAACGTAATATCATAATACACCCAATTCGTTTATATTCAGATTTTGCTATATAATTATCGTTTATTCTGACGTTCGCTTTAATAATTTGTGTTGTATGGTTAATCGTTTTCAGAAATTGTAACAGCCGAATGGCGTTACGACAAAATGATACTTACATAATCATATCACATTTATAGCGTAAATAAACACAGGGCCCCGTTTCAGAAAGAGATGAAATCAATTGTAAAGTTGCAAGTAATTGCAAGACAGATCATGTGACTAAATGCGCAAATCTGATTGGTTCAAATGTGCATATTTTCTGACTTTCAATTGATTACAACTGTTTCTACAACGGGGCCCAGATGTGATGAGACCAAATACCATAGACCGTTCAATGAAACAATCAATACAACAAAGCTACAATATGATCGTTGAGGTATTGTGGACACATTCGAGCCTTCTCGTTTTAAATGTACAGTAATGCAATCATTGTTTGATAGGCTAGTCACTCACGATTTTAGACCATTTTTACTATGGTCTACAAATCGTGAGTGACTTGCATAATTATAATGGGAGTATTTGGTGTTGTTTGTTCAATCTATGTCCTCTGTTATTTGCAGTGGTTGTGCCTCCCGTTCGCTCTCACTAACCGAGCTGTAGAACCCCTGACCGAGACGGCGGACGTCTGGCTGGGCGAGTGGGATACCAAGATGACTGGTGTCTGGATAGACAGCGCGGCTCTTCTGGTGAGCTGGTTGGTTATTTAACTCGTACACTGCTGGTATAGACGCGTTCAATGCGTTATGATTAAAAATGTACATTTGGGACTGTCCTTGATCGTCAGCATTCGAGAGACAAGGACTAGGTTTTGCACCCGGGTATGTGTGCGAAGAGTAGAGCTCTGACCACCATACTAGGCATCCGGCGTAACATAAAACTATACGATCAATCAATTAAAAACAATCTTCTTCTGCTCCAGTTCATAGCACACAGGGGCGGATCTAGCTTTTTGCTAAGGGGGGGGGGGGGGGGGGGGGTTGACCCAATGACGATGCGGATACTGTGTGGGTCTGGACACATGATGGCGTTTTTCTATGCACATCACATTTTCACTTGGCAGCCCAAGGGGGGGGGGGGGGGGTTAAACCATAAACCCTAACCCCCCCCCCCCCCCCCCCCCCCCCCCCCCCCGTAGATCCGCCACTGCCACATGCATGTTTAAAGGCGGTTTGGATTCGTTTTTAGATGCGAGGTGCCATCTTGCGAACGCCTTTCCGCATGGCACGAAAATACACACTGGCTCAGTGTTATAATTGTCATGTTTGAAGAGCCCACATACTACCGTTAGTCCAGTTCAAAAGAATGGCATACCAATCTTGAAAGTTTAATGCAGTATATCGAATCATCTGAGTGGGAACACTTGCACTTGACATAATTATATAAATATAATAATAATGATAATATACTCGATTTATATAGCGCCTAATATGACGCATATTGCACTTGACTCATATAAAATGTATATACCCGAACAGCACGTAAAACCCTAACAAAAATAATTGTTATCTATTCTATAGGTATAGATAGTGTTGTTGTCAAAGATGAATCAGACGCGTGAATCAGACGCGTGGAGCCATCTTGCAAACGCCTTGTGCACGGTGCCAATATCAAACTGGCTCAGTGTTATGTAGTGTGCACAAGCTAGCCTAGCTAGTCACGAATTCCTTAAGACTTAGAGAAAAGGTTGTTAAATCACTAATTTCATTTGATTTATTCCTTGTTCATCAGATATTTGGCGGTGTGCCTTGGCAGTGTTACTACCAGCGGATCCAAGCGTTCAAATCCCCCGAGCACGCTCGGCGGATCTCCCTCGTTGCGGCGTTTGGTTGCTTCGCTCTCAGTATACCTGCCTATGCCATGGGTGCCGTGGGGGCCAGTACGAGTAAGTCAAAGTTTCAAAGTTATTTTTCCATTTACAACTAGAAAATGCAAATTATAAACAAAAAATAAGCAAAACACATTTAACAACATTTAACCAACAACGTCCCCGGACAATTTATACAAACGGAATGATAAAAGTGTACGTGTTATTTTTCCTTGCGTAACAAAAACTATAATTTGTATTATTTGTGTAAGTAACAAAGAATTATACATTAAAGAGATCTAGTAACTTTGTTCACAGTCATGTGCAAAAAGTGATGAATGGTTGATATAATGTATATTGTTTTTATCTGATATGTGAACATTTCAAGTTAAATTGACGTTATAAGTATGGCCGAGTAATGAGCAAAAATGCAAAGTGATATTCGCTTACTTATTGCACTGACTTTGTACACGGTTACGATTATCCAGTGGCTAGTTTAACATCTGAACACTTCTATCGTAGAGAACCGCTATAATTCCAATTGGATTTTGAGGATTTGGACAATGTTACTTGATCCCATTAATGATCATACGGTCGAAATTGATTTTGATAAAAAAATGTGGCTGTATATTGATACTTCCAGAGAAAATGGAGGGCTTGTAGAATGTGGATCCCTCAAAACATATGATAAAATATTTAAGTGTCAATACAAAATATAAAGAAGTAATCCATTAACTTCATGATGTTCTAAATTCAATAAGTGGTCTTTATATTTGATTTCAATCGTATACCAATAATCATAGATTACGTTTATGATAGACACGATGCCAGAGCGCAGAGAGAGCGCGTGACTAATAAGGCGCCGACGCGGCTAATGCACGAACTCGCACTTGATACAAAAAATGTTCATGTTCATCTAGATTGGAATCGGAATCATGCACGAATTCGCGCTCGCTAACAGTGAATCGTCTTGTTCTTCTAGATTGGAACCTGACTGCGAGCAGTATAAGCTACGCGGAGCTAGAGGAGAACCCCGGCCTCATCCTCCCCGCCACCATCCAGTACCTCACGCCTCCCGCTGTCGCCTTCTTCGGTCTCGGAGCGATCTCTGCCGCCGTCATGTCGTCTACGGATTCGTCCGTGCTCGCTTCGAGCTCGATGCTGGTCAGAAACATCTACAGGAACATCTTCAGACCAAAGGTAAGGCGAAAATAACTTTGAAATATGGTTTTGTCATGTTCACTATTTCAACTAATATTTGAAAATGATTCTCCGAACCATCTAAAAAAAAATTGTTGTTGATAATAAAACGACTGTTCTTTTGGTGTGTTCGTGTCCAATTTTGATATTAGCTGTCGCCTAGGAAGTGTCTTACCTCAGTGGCATAGCCACGGGAGGGGGGGGGGGGGGCACGAGGAGGGCATTGACTTACCTAGATCGCTAATTTCAACTGATATAGTTCTTTCAATTTATCCAATAAATGTGTTTGCCGATAGCGGTTCTTTTGCTTTGCTGACAGTCACTTAGGGACTTCTGTATCCTTAACCTTCGACCGATGATGTGCAATTTAGGTTCCTGAAACCAAGGACAGGGCCAGCTAGCTTTCTGGTCGCTGAGAGCAACCAGTGTTAACTATATTTACATATAATATGTAGGATAATGGATGCGTTATATACGAAACCCATTCTTACGCTCTCACGGTATAAACTCTTGAAATGTGAATTAAAGACGCCGTCAATCAAATCCATTTCCTACGGGAACCCGTTGGGTACTGTATAACTCTATGGAGATTGCGACATCTAATAGGGAACAGGTTAAATTTACATCCGATGCTTGAATAAGATGTCCGTTTTCTCTTTACCACAACTCCAGGCGTCCGAACGCGAGATGGTCTGGATGATCCGCCTGTGTGTGATCGTGGTGGCTGCCATAGCAACGGCAATGGCACTCACTGTCAACTCCATCTACGGTCTTTTCGTCCTCTGCTCCGACTTCGTCTTCGTCATCCTCTTCCCGCAGTTCGTCTGCGTGATCCACATTGAGAAGTCCAATACGTACGGCTCGGCCACCGCGTTCGTCTTGGCTCTCTTTCTCCGTATCGGCGGCGGTGACCCGACGCTCAAGATCCCCGCCTTCATCTACTACCCGTTCTACGACGAAGAGCTGGGTCAGCTCTTCCCGTTCCGCTGTCTCACCGCCATCGTCGCACTTATCGCGATGGTCGTCGTCTCCTACGCCACGGACTTCGCTTTCCGCCGAGGTCATCTCCGTAAGGATTGGGACATCTTCAAGTGCGTGGTCAACGTGGACAGTAGCAACAATGGGGCGGTCCCGCGGAAAGACCTGGAGGTGGATATGGACGAGCTAGGGCCGATGAATATCGATGAAGTAGAGTAGTTATTACTGAGGGGCATGTAGGCGATTGGATTGTGGCAATGTTCCAGAACAATCGACCATCCGGGATTTTTGTACATTTTTGGGCGCTTCAAGAAATAATGTTATTGTGATGTTATTGAAAACCAAGTGTAATATTTGAAAAGGCACATGATTTTATAAACAAATAATTAGTCCTTTTTTTATCTGTTCAGAAGCAGCTGAACTATCCATCATGTAAAATATATCATTGGAATTAGTATTACAAATTTTATTCGATAATTTAATAACATATTTATAAAAGTGGCTTTTAACTTATATTTGATATCTCTTAATCTCCTAATTGAATCATTGTTCTAACAAGAACAAATACATTCACGATAATTTGTTGATTACAAAATGGTTGAATGACACTTTCATATGTCTCAATGCGCTCTCTTGAGTTGACGCAAAAAACGTTAAGTTGTTCTTTCTACCATTGAAGCATGGTTGAAATATATAATCAGTATGTAATGATAACTATAAGTTTAAGTTCCTAAAATGCAGTTTGACCAGAATTGTACTGTCCCTTTTAAAGGTATGGTGAAATCCCGGCTTTGATTCAGGTTTATAGCTTTAAATATGTGCCTATATTGATATACCACACTATTTCCCTTCCCACCTTGTTCACAATAGCATTGCATGTTCTTATACAATGCCCACTCACCATGAAAAGAAGGGTTTCAATGAAGACATGCAATGCTATTGTGAACAGGTAATCACCAATGTCTTTTGTTCATCTAGCTGACTGATCAATTGACTGGCATATGATGTCAGAAAAGTCATAAGCTTCTGGATGGGTTTTTTAGGGGTGGGGCTATAATAATATAAAATATGACACAAATGTACATCAAAAAGTCAAAAGATATGTGATGTATTCATTATTACAGATCAACAAAAGTCAACATGCATTTGTAATTTAGTCACCCTTTAAGTTGGACAAAAAAAGTAAATTTCATGCAACTTTTTTGCTTGTTTTCGCATCGGCGTTCCATGCTGCTAAAAAAGATTTTTTTATTTTTTATTTTACTGGGTTTTCCGACGCGGAAAATATGTTTTTATTAGTAATCTTCATGAAAATCTACCTTAGATACAGTAAAACACAATTTTTAGGTAGTTTTCTTGTCAGCCCACCTTTAAGGCTTAGTTTACAACAATTTATTTGTGTGTAATACCTATTTTATAGCAATGTTATATCCTATGAATACTTGTGGTGTGTGTAGATCAGTATTAATTGTAAGTGTAACTACACGTGTGTATTGAGGTTTGTGTGAAAGATATCCGTTAGTTGTGTTATTATATCATTGCATTGGTGCATACAAAAGGAAATAATTTATATTTTAAGAGGTAAATGACGTCATTTATTTGATCATTATGTATTATACATTACATTTTAAGTTTGGTTTAGTAAAGGAATATAAAAACAAGTTATGTCAAAAAAAAATTTAAATTGCAATATTTCCAAGTTTTATGTAATATAAATATAAGGAAAACAAATATTTTGAGTGTCTTATCAGTGGTTATAATTGTGTCCATCTATTTGGTTAAAGAACAAAACATGCAAACAAACAAAGTCTGAACCGATCGCCTGGAGGAATACATTTATACAATGTTTCGAATCGATAAACAATAAGACAAACTAAAATAAATTTGAGGGCGTGGTGCAAACACACGTAACCTCAAGATGTAGGAGTAATACTAAATGAGAGATAAATGTCACAAAATCGCATGGAGGCAATTTTGAAGAAAACGAAAATAATTATTACGCTAGTATAGAACCACATTATAATGTTGGCCATGGGACCGTGAAATTACCTTTTTATATCAGGTAAACTATTAAATCCGGGTAATTAGGGATATAAAGAGTTTGGAACTGCAAAATTACCTTGTTATAAGAGGTTGTTGTTATATCAGAGCTCTTTATAACGAGGTTGCACTGTATTATGAACAATACCATTAAAAAATGGGCAAATTCTTAAAAGAAAAAACTAAGACTATATTTTGTATAAGGTTTCACTTACTTATTTTTACTTGACTACAATTACTTTGGGGGAACTTGGATTTTCATTTAATGAAACTCGAATTTTTTTCTCTTAAAATGTTGCTTCATTTTTGTGTCTTGACTCGTCGGGATTGATATAGTTAATACCAGATTCCGGTAGTCGGCTCCGTCATGTCCGTGTGAAAATGTTAGTGGAAAAAATGTCAGAGGAAATAATGCCCGAGGAAAAATGTCAGTTGTAAACATTTCGAAAGTAAAAATTGTCAATGGACAACATGTCAGAGGACAATATGTCTGAAAACAAAATTCAGAGGAAAAAATGTCAGTGGCAAAATTTTAAGATTGTAAAGTGTCACTTCCTGACGGATAGGTTTATAATAAACTGTATCAAATGGGCGTGTAAGAATCAGAATACTTAGCCTGAACTAGTGTTATATAATTATGTAAATTTACGCTGAATTATAATGTGACTGTTATAATGTGGGTTAATTGAAATTCTCCTCACGTTTGTTTCTTCTTCTTCTCAACCTCCTATATCCGTTGACAAATCACTCAATCGGTAAATCAATCAATAAAGGGTCTATATGCAAAAACTTATCAAACATTTTTACCCATTTGTGATCATTGTGATTAAACCTGCTTAAAACGATGGAAATATTAAAGAAATGCGTGATAAATGTTATCATATTTTCAAAGATATACCTTGATACGCAATGAGTTAAGTATCTAAAAGACATAATTGTGTGTTATGAAGGTATATTTATTTTGTACAATGACACAAATTGCGTTTTAATGGTTTGTGCATATAATCTCTTCTGATATATTTCAATAAACTCGCCCAAATTGACCCGTCATTGAAAATTCCTTTAATACCATTAATCAGAAGTATATTCACATATTGTTGTTGCAGTTGTTATTGTTTATTGAAATTTTACAATTATGTTTTCATGAAATTTTCATTAAAATGATGATAATCTGCATGATGAATTAATTACACATGTTTATAATATTGCTGGAGGAAACACATTTCAGGGATTGTACTACTAGCTATACTGGAACTGTTGATATCAAATGTACGTCGGTATATTATTTAAGTTGGTATGCAGCTTGGCATAGATGTCCAATTAATTATGCCGCAAATATGCGTGCACGTTTGCCTTTTGACATTTTGTAGACCTTCAATTTGACATCAGTTTTTGCATTCGTTTACAAGAGTCTTGTGATAACACTGACAGTTAACAGTGGCTTAAATAAAAGGGGGCGTGTGCCCCCAATAATTTGGGGAAAACAATCAAACATATCGGGGGAAATCTGTGTACAAATTAAGACATATATATGGTGTGCCCACCGGGAAAACACTATTTCCTTTGTTAAATTTTGATTTATTCATAGTATATTTCTAGTCAGTTTCCTATATTATAGGTTTTCCCATCCATTTTCAAACTATCGTCAATCAAATTCAATCAATGCTTACTTCAATTTCGTCCCGAGAAGTTAGGAAACTGCAATTGCTACATTCGATTTAGTCATTTACCATTCTAATTGATCAATGGTAATTCTAATTCAAAATTGGCTTATTCTAATTCGTCATTTTGCAATGGAATTCGTCCCGACTGGTTATAAGACGCATTATGTGAAGTTCAAATTCGTCATTGGTCATCCGATTTCAAGACTTGGTCGTTCAATTTCGTCATGTATAGTCTGGTTGCTTTGGTTCATATGAATTTTCCTATGGAAGCTCATACAATTCATTTCAAAAGCAATTACTTCAATAATAATTGTTTATAAAACGATAAACTGATCACAAACAATTCATTTCGATATTGCAATTCACAAAACGATAATTGACCAAAAGTCTGATTGATTGATCCATGCAATAGATCTGTGTTGGGAGACACATTACAATATCAAATTAATGATATAAAATACAAAAATTGTTCAATAGACGATAGACTAAAATTGTATGAATTTCCGGGACACAAAACAAAGATAGAATCTGGGTTCAACATGTTCAAATAAACAAAGGATAATAATGAAGAGATGATGAAACAAAATATCAAATACAGCTTTCAATATTGTTTGACGAATTTGAAGGGGAAATAACGAAATTAAATGCACAATGACGAAATTGATCATCACATCGTACACCGGCAGGAGTGATCGGACGAAATTGAATGAGCTTTGACTAAAACGATCGGGTCATTGACGAACTTGGTTGCGAAAGAACGAACTTGTGTGATGAATGACGAAATCGAACATTACATACGATCGGCGAAAGACTTTCCGGACGAAATTGAAGTTAACAATGATTGAAATTGAATGACGATTGTTTGAAAATGGATGGGAAAACCTATATTAGAAATAATTAATAAGAACAAGCTGCATCAGTTCGCTGATCCCTCGCACATATCCCTTATAATATATACATTTATTTAGTATCCTTCGGGTTTGTGTCAAGTTTATGACCACCACGAACATCGAAATGTGTTCCAGGGACGAACACAATCGCAATGGCTTTTTCTAGCTCGGTTGGTGGAGCATCGGTCTATAAATCCGATGGTCGAGGGTTCAAATCCCGAGAGACCCTTTTTTCTTTCTTGTTTTACCTCTTACAATTTCTAATTACATTTTTTACATTTAAATTGTTTACTCTGATATTATTTCCACTAACATTATTACCACTGTCATTATTTCCTCTGACATTTTTACTCGACACCCGGTAGTCAATAAGCTAACTGGTCAAGTTGTCCAGCTGTGGTGATGCGTTAGTTCTATTCCAAGCATATGTCTTCTTCTCCGAATCCGGGCTGGTGTCCTGAAACAATCACAGAAATCACAGAAAATCCTTAAGGGGAGTATAACAGCATTGGGATGATTGCTTTTGTATACGTCAATCAATCCATCAATCAATCCAATCAATCAATCAATCAATCAATCAATCAATCAATCAATCAATCAATCAATCAATCAATCAATCAATCAATCAATCAATCAATCAATCAATCAATCAATCAATCAACCAACCAACCAATCAATCAACCAATTAATCAATCAATCAATCAATCAATCAATCAATCAACCAACCAACCAATCAATCAACCAATTAATCAATCAATCAATCAATCAATCAATCAATCAATCAATCAATCAATCAATCAATCCATCCTTCCATCCATTCATCGATCGATCAATCAATCAGTCAACAAAACAAACAAACAAACAACCAATCAAACAAAACATATATTACCGTGCTCCTTGTCGATCTTGACGCAAAGGCTCTTGTAGACGCCGAGCTGCCTGATTGCTTTGAAGGCGGGGTTCCACCACTCATTCAAGGTACTGTCCATACGGGTCATCATGCCTGGCCCGTCTAGCTGGCAGTTGGAGACAATCGGTCCAATCTGTTGCAGCCCGTTGCTCACCGGAAGACCCACGTGATGAGTGATAAAAATGGCGTCAACCTTGTAGCAAATTTAATACAAAAGTGACGTCAGCATCAAGATAGGACAAAGGTTCTTAAAGGGATCTAGTAACATTGTCCAAATCCTCAAAATCCAATTGGAATTCTAGCGGTTCCCGCATACCTTGTTGTATTCGTATTAACAATAAAAGCATGGGACAGGTTTCGGTTTGTTATTTTCCCTTTTGTTCAAAAGATATTTACGGTTGCAGTGTTCAAATGTTACACTATCCATTGGATAGTTGTAACTGTGTACAAAGTCAGAGCAATGAGTTAGTGAATATCACTTTGCATTTTTGCCCATTACTCGGCCATATAATGTCCATTTAACTTGACATTTTCACACAATACCCAGTGGACATAAATATCAACATTACACATTGTATAAACCATTCATCACTTTGTGATTCAATTTGTCTTATCAGAGAATTAACCAAATTAAAAGAGAAACGAGTTGGTACTTTTTAAAATAATCATTTATTTCTACCTCGCCGCTGTTCAGTCCTTCGCGTAACTCCTCGTTGCCTTTGTAGTGAACAATCTGTGACGGTGCTAGAGGAACACCCTGTATAAGATATAATGCACACGATATTGCAGTAATATTTGCTGGCGTAGATCTGCGGAAAGTTATTTTGTCCAGAGAGAACTAATGAATATAACTGAAGATAATTTATAATGACGCTCCGTTATAGGTATTGAAATAAACCGGAACTGGTTAAAGGGACATTGTCAAAATCCTCAAAATCCAATTGGAATTGTAGCGGTTCCCTCATACCTTGTATTCGTATTAACAATAAAAGCATGGGTCAGGTTTCGGTTTTTCAAATTTCCCTTTCGTTAAAAAGATATTTACGATTAAAGTGTTCAGATGTTAAATTATCCACTGAACCGCGAAAACCGTGTACAAAGTGAGTGCAATGAGTTCGTGAATATCGCCTTGCATTTGTACTCATTACTCGGCCATATAACGTCCATTTAACTTGAAAATTTCACACAACACCAAGTGGACATATCAGATAACAACAATATACATTGTATCAACCACTCATCACTTTTTGCACATGTCAACAAAGTTACTAGATCCCTTTAAGAATTGAAACATGAATGGAAACTTCAAACGCAAAACTCTTGTACAAAACACGATAGCAAGCTTATTTTTAAAACATTGTGTAGGTTGATGTAACAACATAATATAATGCCCCGTAATACTCATCGCCGTTGTATTACCGCATTATAGTATTATTGTAGAATACAATGATTATTATTCTACCGAAAATTTGTCCGGGTTCCTGGCCAAGCAGTATTCATCGTAGAACCAGCCGTCACCAAAGCCGATCCGCTGATCTGGCTGGATAGCGGTGGGATCAAATCCGTTCGGGTTACCCAGCTTCACGTAGAGCGCCACATCGAAGGTCTTCCGAAATGCGTCCGTAAACTGGAAGACTAAGGACCTCTCATACGTGTTAACCCAAGCTAAAAAAGTATAAGAGCGGTTAAATGAAGGTTCATTTATTATCTTACTTTGGTGAATCTAGAGAAAATTGGCAGAAGCGAAAACCCCAATACCCTCAATACCACCCAGACTATTCGCTCCTAGGAAAAATATCCATAGGACCATTACTCCCAGGATAATTCCCCCATCAGGAAAATCACCATGTTCTATCTCCACATCCATAAAACTCCTCTGATCTTTGGTTACCATCTTTCCCACTATTACCTGGCAAGTAACTCACCCTCCTTCATAGGTGAACGAGGTAAGTTGCCACCCCCCCCCCCCCCCGCCCCTTCACACCTCGAGAGATTTTAAAACGCCTATGTACAAAAGCATCTCAAATTCGGGTAAAACCATGTCATATTTAGGCATATTCGGCCCAAACCATGTCTGGCAAATATATGTCATATTTGTATTATTTGTATTTATTTTTTTTTTTTTGGGGGGGGATATTGTAACACCATTTTCGGACAAAACCGTCTCATATTCGGGCAAAGTTGTTTTTATTTTCGGAATAAATCGAAGTGACACAGATCTATCGGATTAGTGCAAAAGACCCCAGCCCCTTTGAAAAAATGTGCCCTTCGCCCTCCTTCAAACATGCACAAACCATGTCAGTGTTTATGAATTGTGTATAACCCGAACGAACCCAATAGGGGGTAGAGAAAATATGCGGGTTTGCATCTAAAGCTATTTATTGATAACGCACAAAATTGTGTGATATTAATCAACGTTGTGTTTTTATCTTCAATGTGACTTGTGTTCGTGCATGTTAGATTATACCTGTGCAAGCGTCGTACCGTCGGCTCATCAGGCCCAGGCCCCCACGAGCCCGCTGCCCCGCTTCGGAATCCCAGCAGTTGTCGGACGGGTCCCATACAACGCGACAGTTCTTGTCGGCCTGGGCACACACTAAATTTATGAGGCGGAAGATAATTCAACAAAAGTTAAAGGGGAAGGAAACGCTGGAATTTTCGCTTGCTGTTGTTTTTCAGTCAAGCTAGAGTCGGAGCCGATTCAACATGTTGAGTCGGAGCCAATTCAACATGTTGAGTCGGTGCCAATTCAACATGTTGCATCGGACCCGACTGGCAAAACCACAGTCCATTTACACACACAGACTAGACCCGATCCAACTGAAAAGTACTAGTAGTCGGATTGGGTCTAGTCGACTCTGTTATGTATGCTTTTGGCTTACTAGCGAACTACAGTATTGGGAAAGTTGTCGAAAACATCTAGTATACATTGGCCAAACTAGTTGATCAATATTGTTCAATTAGTATAATAAGGGGCTTGTGTGGTCGAATCCGAACCTTAGTATCGTTAAATGCAGACATATCGGAAGAAATACAAGTCACGTCGACAGCACGCCAGTGAGATTTGGGCTAAATTCACCGCCCGTTGGCGCTGTTCCGCTGGGCTGGAGATCGGGTCGTCAAGCCCGATATGCCATGCACACGTGCGCTCGCATAGCTTTCGCACACAGCGTACTAGTATGTGGTTAAATATAATTGAATTTAATTTCGAACCTTTCAATGCTCAAACAGTCTATTTCAAAGTAATAGTTGTATAAATCTTTACATTAACAGACCTGGGCTCCGTTGCAGAAAGAGATACAATCGATTATAAGTTACAATTGATTGTAAGTCAGAAAATATGGGCCTTTCAAGCGCATTTAGAACACAATTGTCATGATCTGACTTCCGATTTATTGTAACTTACAATCGATTGTATCTCTTTCTGCAACGGGACCTATATTTATCATAATTGTTTCACATGGGAGGTGATTAAAGCAAATTTTTAATTTTTCGTGTTTGGGGTGTTTCCAAATACTGTCATTTGGCTTTAAAGGTATGGTGAAATCCCGGCTTTGATTCAGGTTTATAGCTTTAAATATGTGCCTTTATATACACCACACTCTTTTTTTCAAAGAAATCCTTAAGTTGCAACTTTTTTGCTTGTTTTCGCATCGGCGTTCCATACTGCTAAAAAAGTAATTTATAGCGGAGCGGGAATGTGCGCACGTGCAACCCGGATCATGACATCACAAGCAGACCGCAACACGAAGGAATGTGCATGGTTTACATGCAGAGCCTATGATTTGCTTGTAAAACAAACTCGTTTTTGCTTGTAAATTGAGGCTTAACTGAAAATTCCTAAGAAATGAATTATTGCAGCTTGCAGCAACACATCTGAATGCAGATCGTCCATGATATAAACTTTAACAAATGTTTGCAAATATTGAAATAAATCGAAATAATATCTCTCTGTCAACGTGAGTATTGCACTCAGCGTGTACGTCTATGACCGAACTATACTGCGATTGCCTGCATGTGACGTCACAAAGATGACGTCATTTTTCTTCGCCCGGACTCAATTTTGTTTACGGGATTACTAAAGTGAATTTAAAACTTGATTTTTTTTTTTTTATTTAACTGGGTTTTCCGACGCGGAAAATATGTTTTTATTAGTAATCTTCATGACAATCTACCTTAGATACAGTAAAACACAATTTGTAGGTAGTTTTCTTGTCAGCCAACCTTTAAGATGAACTACAGTATGGTGAATTTACAGAATACAGTATAATAAGTTTACTTTGTTGGTGTCAGACTTGAGTGCTATCGAACATTTGAAATATCAATTTCTACACATTTTGAAGATGAGTATATTATCACCTGCATTTATCACATCGACGTAGAATCCACGGAGGTCTCCCGTCGTATTATCACTAAAATGAGAAATAGCATTATATGGGTTTAAACATTTCAATGTTGTAATCTTATGTGATCCAGTAAAAACACATGCCTGAATTTATCTTAGTTTGATAAACACATAGCGGTGACAATTTAAACACCTCTGTTATTAAAAACCCCTCTTGTCGATTAGACGCCTCTCATCTTTAATTCTTAATGATGAATTCCAGTTTTGGGAAAGAAGCCGAATACATCTATATTGATCATTATTGTTGAATAAGTATTGAAATAGGGCTTGTGTGTTAAAATCGGAACCTAAGCATCGTTAAATACAGAAATATCGGAAGAAATCCAATATCCGCCTGTGAAATTTATAAATCCACCGCCAGTTCGGACCTGTCCACGCCGCTAGCGCTGGGGGAGATATCGACAAGCTGGGGACAAGCCCGTAAAAACGAACACCTCGTGTACTCGCACGTGGTCATTGTACGTAGTGTATGGGCGATTTCGGAGTTGGCGATCTCTATCTGCAGCAGATCAAGTTATAATTTTGCAAATATATCAATTAGTAGGCGGTTTCTTGGCCAAATTTGGATAATCCTATATTAGTACAATTATATTCTTTCACATTATTGGTAATAAGAGCTTCATTTTCATTTTTTTGAGCGGGGGGGGCGTTTCTAAAACTGGCCTTTACCTTTAAAATGATCCATTAACTTTGTCAACTTCAACCAAAGTATATTTAACTGAATGGTGAAATGGGTTTCAAGATTTAAAATGTCTCCCAAATTATTTAAATTGTTAAGATTGAATAAAAAACATTCCATTTCAAAATTGATGGGCAGTATGTGATAAAAACCTGACATCAATTTCCACCCTTTTCACTAAGTATAACAGTGTCCCCCTTTTTAAATTAAACTATCACGCATTTTTACAAGTATTTTACAATTAGGTATATTGGTATATAATTGAAGTCTCAAATAACAATTTTGTCAAATTCGCATGAAGTTTAATATAGATCTCTTTAACATTGATTGGGAATGTAAACATAGGTATTGTTTGCATTGTGCTATTTAATTTTCGAAAAATCGGTACAATAAGATAATAATGACAATGATAATCCGCACACAATTGTGTGCACCAATTCCACTCACGTGGGGGCATTCCTTCCAAGCGGCTCACTTGCATTGAGAAGATCAATACATAACTGATTGCAAAGAAGATAAAATACTTACACATAGTACATGTTAGAAACATCGTGGTTGATGACGAAAAGCCAAACATCCTCGTCGTATTTGCCACGAGATTCTGATTTGGAGTCAATAGTAGATGAATAGAGACCAATTTCAAATATAAATGTATACAACTATATCATGGTTCAATCATAAATATTTCATTGCCTATTGGCGCTGATCGATGTTATTTCAAACCAAAACGTAATAGTTTATATACTATTGACAATAATTTGTTTTATTGACATTGAAAAAATTATAACGACCCAACTACAAAGAAACAATAATAATGTCGCAATCGGTAACAATATACGTTATGTCCTGTCTTGTACAATTGTACTGGTTTTAGTACACCAAGTGTACCAAAATATACATGCAACATACTTTTATGAACTGCCCACACTTTATTTAGCAATCATTTGCCCCAATTCAGAGACAGTAAATTGTTATTAATGTGTTACTGTATTTATTTTGATAAGATTTAATTTGATAGCAAATATATGATGCTTGTATAATGTGTCTTTCATTTATATTCATCTCTATTGTTTGTCAAAACGGCTGCCATAACTGTATGCAATCTTATGCCCAGCACAGACAGAGCCTACTCGCCCCGATCCGACTGGTTTTCAGTATGCGCTGCCTCAGGACCCCGGTTTTTCCAGTCAAGTGCCAGTCGGAGGTCATTCGAGGCCGATTCAACATACTGAATCGGCTACGACTGAGCGGAACTGACTCTAGCCTGACTGAAAACCAGTCGGATCGGGTCGAGTCGGCTCTGTCTGCGCATGGCAATCGCAAAATCATATTTAATTTTGAAATGTTATATACATGTATCATCATTTACCCATTAAAAAGTAAGATTTACTAAATGTGTATTCAGTGAACACGGATGAATAGGAACAATTTATTACACACCAAATGTAGATGGGAAGAGCACATTCAGACACGCCATCGTGTGTATGGTTTTCCTTATAATCTTTTACAATTCTGTAAATATGTTTAAAACTCTATTCAACATTGTAAATTAATCTTTTTACGAAATATGTTTTGATGATTTGTTCAGTTCACGTAGAACCGATCAAACGCCACAAATTGAATATTAATATCAGAATGAGAGGATTTATAGAAGTCATTAAACCAAAGTGATCTTTATGCCTCATAAACGCCCTTTTATATCGGCCTGTTTCCGATAATATCAAAATTATATGACTTAATAATAATAATTATTTGTCCACTTATATAGTGCTGCTCTAAATATCGAGCACTGATAACAACAACTGTATTTCGTACAAGCCACCCCCCCCCCCCGTAAGTTCATAATATTTATTCCTCAGTCATATAATACCGTTTTATATCCGTGATATCGGTACTGATATAGGTCTTTATATTATGTCAACTTTTATTAAAACGTAACATCAACCTTTATAAGCTTTGTGTCAATTTGTTCATCACAAAGGTGTGACCTACATGTTAGTGTACGTAGTGATCCATAGGGTAGATTACCGTGGGTCAGACGTGGTAAGTACGTTAAACTTGGTTAAACTACGTTGAACTACGTTAAGTACAGTATACTCTACGGTAACCCTTACGCTAGACTACGCTAGACTACGGTAAAGAACGTCTAACTACGGTATATTTAGCAACTCCGTACGGAGTATAAAAGCCAGCCCGCGGCGTGGTACGGCCACTGTGCGCTTGTTTTCAAACTGTTACGTACTGTAACATACGTTTGCGTACGTTTACGTAGCTATTAACGTAGATGGACATACTGTAACTAACAGGCAATTCATACTTACGTCTAGCACTGGCTCAGCACTGGATAAATCCACTGCTAGACGCAGATATGAATGGAATGTCTAGCATCAGTCTGTGCTCAGCCTGGCATAACTTTGATCCACTGTTGATCCACTGTTGATGCTAGACACCTCGTCTAGCACAAGGTTGCGCATGCGCATTACGGTATTGCGCGTTCAGAATTTGCAAGTCATCGTTACGTCACAATAGAAGGGTACTAGTGCGCATGCCCAGTCATGTCCTAGACAGCTTTTCGATCCACTGTTGTATTTATACTTGCGCGTCAGTTATCCACTGTTGATGCCGAGTATGAATGGTCGGCTTTTTCGTCTAGCACTGGCTCGGCAGTGGATTTATCCAGTGCCGAGCCAGTGCTAGACGTAAGTATGAATTGCCTGTTAGTCTACCGTGATGGGGACCCGTATACTGACTCCCGCAGTACAACATACGCCGTAGCATGACGTAGCATGACGTAGCACAGACCGTACTTGAGCGTACTTACATCTTCCCAGCCGTAAAACTGGTCAGGGTAAAAGTACGTGTATTAGAGTTTGAGTACGTTAAAGGGGAAGTTCAGTTTTGGTATAGAGGGCGCTGCACGAAATAATTTTGTGTATGATAATGAAATACTGAGTGTAAAATTTTAAAGAACATACAATTTTTAAGACAGAATAAACTTTATTTGATCAAAATCGGTTCAGAAACGGCTGAAATATCAATAAATATATCCGATCGGAATAAATCTGGGGCCCAGATTTATTTGATGGTTATTTTATTTTTATTTTTAAAAATGCTTACACTTTTTCAAAAAATTTAAAAATAGTTTCTGATATAGTTGTTGATGATCTCTCTATTTAATCATTATTTCAACAAAACATAACATGCTTAATTTTGTATGAAAAATGGTTGAAACCAATGCTCTTTTAGAGAGCACCCTCTTGTGTTTTAATTGCTCTTTTTGAATGATACGGGCTTTTTACTTAGTCGTTTGTAATTGTCTATACCTTTCGAGCATGGTGAAGTTATAACTATTAGTTTTTAATGTTATTGTGCAGGTTTTGGTTAATAAAGCTCAGCCTTACCATCACTGTACTACCCCTTTAAGAGGTACGTTAGACGATACGTTAGCATCACGGATGCAAATTTTGCCTCTAACGTACCGCTCTTTTGAGCATGTCTAAAATTTAAATCGAAGATCACGGCTCCCCCAAGTTAATACCCCTGCATGAGTTTTGAAAACGGCCATATTCGGGGCAAAAACACCTCAAATTCGAGCAAACCATGATATTTTGGGGCAAATTCATGTTTTATTCAGGCAAAATCTGGTTATTTTCGAACCATCAGTTTCGGGCATCAAAGAGTCAAGTTTGTCTGTGTTTTGCTTGTCAGGTGAAAATGCGGAAAGGATAATTTGGGCAAAAGACCTCAGCCCCCTATATGTTCCTATATGCCCATGTCAACCAGTATCACATGAAATCTGGAGAGTACTGTACATGTGGGTGTTGTTGTTTTGCCTATTTCACACTCAATAATGTATAGGAATGCATAGGCTTCGTTTTCTTCCCGCCATGGGGGGGGGGGGGGGGGGGGGGGGGGTGATAAGTCAATTCAACCATTCTCGGTATGGTAGCGAAGCGAGACCAACCCGGCAGCGTGCCCAGGGTTTTAGGACGGGGGGATGGATACAAGATATTTTGTGACCGAATGACACCTAAATTCAACAGATATATTGTAGTAACGAGAAATGAAGGTGTTGTTTGTATGGGATAGTAGGCTTTCTAACTGAGTTTCAATCGTAATTTGAGTGGGTATGGCGGCGAGTATCCCTGAATGAGCGGGTATAGGGGTAGGTCGAATCCCCTTAAAGGAGAAAATCAAAGAAAACCCCTAAATATGACGATATTCATATCTACAGAAAGCTTATAAGCCATAGAATGAGCTTGACTGACATTCAAACAATATAACGCTTCCATAAAAGCGAAATTAGGGTGAAAACATCACCCTATTCCCACGGACAAATTCGCTCAATCGCTACACGAAACGGCCTTTAGCTGTGACGTAAGAACCGGGCTTGAAGCCCAGGCGGCTGCCGCGGTTGTATGTAGATAAGCGTATAATATACCAGGCTGGAAAGACAAGCTTCAACTTATGTGCTATTTTTCCCTACCAAGAATAAATTATAATACTACATTGTTTGTAATTTGCTTTCATTTATATTTTCATCATGATATTCCAACAAATGTATTGTTTGTGACAAAAAAAAGTTGAAAAAGGTGAAAAAAAGAAGGGGAAACTATACGACTGTGTCGTGCAGTAGGCCTGCACAGATTTGGGAGCAGGCGATTTTTTACCAACATGTAGTTTCACTTTGATATATCAGACGGAGAATTTACCACTTCCATTATGGAAACAAACAGTTAATAATCATTATGAATCAAATGAAATTTTAAAAAAAACGAAGAATAGTTATTACTTTAGTCGATCTATATATCATGGCTTTGAGTGGGTATGGCGGCGAGTATCCCTGAATGAGCGGGTATAGGGGTAGGTCGAATCCGGCGCAGCCCCCTGCATTCTTTTAAATTTCAATAAATTGTGGTTAGGGTTAGGGTTGTACAAACTTTCACATAGTGAAAAAGAGGGGGAATATCCCTATATTATAATGTTCTCGTATATTTCGAACCCTATTTCATTTTCGGAAAACAAACCTTCGGAATACAAACCGTTGGAATTATAAACCTTCGAAATAACGAACATTCTGATAAAATGTAACAAATATTCGGATAAACGAACCCTATTTCAATTTCGGATTAACGAGTCCCAAGGTATACGAAATATGTGTGTTCGGAATAATGAACCTCCGGAATCACGAGCATCGCCCTTTAGTAAGAGGGCTTTTATGTTAACTTGCCAACAAGGGTTCAGTTAGTTGCAGGGGAAACAGTTAAACATTGATACAACAAACTACTCATTTGGTTACTACATATAACAATCATATTTAAAAGGCTACAGGGTAAAAAAAAAAAAAGGATTTATGTTCCCGTCGGCAATATTCTGACCTGCTGGGGAAGGACACCCGCCCCCGCTATTGACGTTGATTGTAGGTCCCTGCTTGGACAGGCTAGTCGCAGCCAGGATGATGGCGAGTGTCGACACGATAAGGCTGATGATGACGAAGAAGAGTGTCAGCCTGTCGATGGACATCGACGACGTGTGCCTTGAAGGCTTCTCGGGCTCGATGATGCTCTTACCATCCATGATTCAGCGCTTGTCGATGTAACTCTTGTGTATGAGTGGGGCCTTGGGTTGTAATAGTCAGCTGAACTATATGAACGACCAATGACCTTGATTTAAGTCCGTGCTGTATTTGCAATATCATAAAGAGGGTCGTGAACCACGTAAGTTCCTTCTCACCAGTGATGTTTAGTTATGGGTGGGGGGACTCGGAGGGGGGGGGGGGGGGGTTGAGCGAGGGGCATGTACCCAGTATAATATAGTTTCTTATAGTTTGAGGAAAAATCCAAGGAAAATAGAACAGTGGCCAGTGGCGTAGCGATGGGAGGGGAAGGGGCGAGGGCTCCTGGGCCAGAGCCTCTCTGTTTTCTTATAACCGGTAGATTTAAAAGGGCAATGAAACCCAAGCAAAATGTTGCTTTCATAGATTTGAAGAGACTAGGAGGAATAATCTCTGAAAGTTAGAGCAAAATCGGTCAAGAAACAAGAAAACTATGGCTCTTTGAAGATGTCCATTTATTCCTATGGGGAACTCAAATTGGCAACGCACTCTGATAAGTGTGTGGACAACTCCCCATAATTGTTTTGTACACTTAATGTTCGTATTTTTACAGTTTTCTTCATAGTCACATTTTCCAATTCCCCCTACTCATGATATGTTATGTTATGCATTCTACAAAACATATGTTGAACTCAAACGAAGGGTTCACATCAATTTTGAGAAAATTGAACAAAATTGAACTTTGTGTGCAAAATGTATGTGGAGTAGTCCACAACTTTGCCAGAGTGCGTTGCCAATTTGAGTCATAGTTTTCTTATTTCTTGACCGATTGTGCTCAAATTTTCAGGGACTATTCATCCTATTTAGTGTGTTATATACAACAATTTGTCTGGATTTCATTGTCCTTTAATGTTGGGGCTTTATATAGCTTACAATTCAAAAGCTTCCGTACCCCCCCCCCCCCCCCTAACGCGCTCACAGGTTGGTCGGAGAGCCCCCCCCCCCCCACACCCCCCTCTGGGGCCCCAGGTTTATTCGATGAAAACGAAATAAAATTTGTACACTTTTTCAAAATTCTTCAAAAGAGGTTTTAAAATAGTGGTTGATGATCTCTCTATTTAATCATTATTTCATCACATGCACAATTTTAAAAATAAAAAATGGTTGAAACCAATGCATTTTTAAAAAGCGCCCTCTTGCGTTTTAACAGCTCTTTTTAAAATTTACTTAGTCATTTTGTAATTCGTTATACCTTTCGAGCATGGTGGAGTTATGCCTATTAGTTTGTAATGTAATGGTGCAGGTTTTGGTTACTAAAATTAAGTTTGACGAAAAATGTACTATCCCTTTAAGGATTAGAGGGGCAAACTAATGCATTTGCTACAATTGTATAAAGTTAGATAGAAGTTACACTGTGACTCAGTTGAAATTTAATCGTCTCGAACCGGGCTCGAACCTTTAGAAATTGCGGGAAAATATGACACGCTTGCTGGCATTTTCCATAGCAATCGGTAATAGTTATTGTGAGTCTGTTTTCACGAATCAGCAGGGAGAAACTTGATAAGTATCCCGTTTATAACTGGTTCCCAATGTTTAGCTGCCGTGATGCGTTGAGTCTATAGTCCAAGCAGATAACGTCTCTTCCTAAACCGCGTGCCCCGTTTCATAAAACACTTGCAATTGTTGTAAGTGTCCAATTACTGTAACTACCATGGCAACAGCTGGAATGCTCAATGCTGATTGGCTGTTGATCTAATAGTTACAATAATTATCTACTCTAGAACGTAGATTATAGTTAGCTTGTATTTATAAGCAAATAGTGCAATCTAATAATTATACATAATTCTCTTCTGAACCGGTAACCAGTGTAAACGGTGTAACAATGGAGCTGCCCTATCTTGGCCCCCAAAACAATCCGTGCGGCGCGATTTTGTAGGCGCTGAAATCTCTCTTTAATTCAGAAAAGGGAACATTCCCATAATCCATACGACAGGAGAGCGCATATCATGAATTCACGCTTCTTATGAGAACATTTTGCTTAAAGGTAACGTTGAGTATTGGTCAAACTTAACTTTAGGGCAATTCCACGCCAAAGTGGACATTTGACCAAAAAATTTACAAGCATTTTTATGATACAAATTTGGTATCAAATCAAAGCTTAAATTCTATATTTTTGGAATTCAATGAGAAAATTTTAGTATTACATAATTTTAGTTGTTTTTTTATAATAACTTTATAACCATAATTGAACCCCACAAATTTGACATTTTTGTGAAAAAGTGTTTTGATCCTGTGTTTGTTTTATATTTCCCCAGTTAAGCCTAAAACCATTATTCTGACTCCTGAGATATGACCATTTCGTAAAATAGTAAATTTTTATGATTTATTTGATTTGTTATGCTTCAATGACTTCTTATTTTCAGCCTATGAAAATGTCCTTCCGTTACCGAAAAATCAATATTTTTAATTTTGTGGCTCACATAATTGTTAGAGAGCAGACCAATCTTCAGTGCAAAGCAAGTTCAAGTAGGCCTTCCCATTGCTAACAATTGTATTACTCATTGTTTCTTCGTTCATTAATAAATAACAAAAGAAAATGTCCTTCCGTTACCATACACATGGTAACAGATGGACAAGGTACCTCATATTACATATTATGACAACATTTATGTTCAAAAATTTGTCTCTCATATATGAAAACCCAAAATAATGAGACAATACCTGCAATGGCCAGCTATCAGTGGCGTAGCGTGGTCAGACTAGTAATTTTCTGTGTTTCAACCAATCAGATTTGTGCATTTTAGAACATTTGATCTGGCTCACAATTGATTTTATCCCTTTCTGCAACAGGGCCCTTGTACCATGATGCCATTTGTCTGGATTTCTATTGTATGGGGATTAGTAGGTCTATTTAACTGTGGTGAGCCAGGGTGTGAATAGGCTCTGATCATGACTTTGAATAGGTTTGTTTTTTATACAATACACCCCTATAGAATTCTTGGACATGGGTGTAGGGTCTAAAATAATTAAATTTTACATGAAATTTGCAAACTAAAAACAAGGCTGTAGAAAAAGCAAGAAATAACATATCTCCAATTCTTTCATATGTTGTAGTAATTATATCAAGCCAAGATTTAAGCAAAAAAAAACTCTAAAAATTATTTTTTTAAAGGTAATTTGACATGGAATGACCCTACTGTGTCATATCATACATTATAGTCCATTATGTCCTTCCGTTACCGAACATTGGTCCGCTTTGTGTGAAATAACTCAAATATCTGTGGCCAAATTTTAATCAAAGAACAAGTAAATTCTTCTTAACCCTTCAGAGAATGAAATGTGTACCCTTAAAATATTTTGTATTATTTAATATCACAGAGTTTTAGTTAAAACTGATTTGATAACAAAACCTTGTCCATTTTAGTGTCCTTCCGTTACCGACCTCATTTGTATGCATATTCAATATTGTGCGGAGATTAAAAAAAATAAAAATTATGGGACCTTAAAACTGTATGTTTTGGAAGTATTGTTATCAAAATAGACTGTTCTAACAACACAAGTATTTAAAAATGTCTTTCTTAAAGTTGACAATTTGTGTCTGAGTGTCCTTCCGTTACCATGGATTGACCATGAATAAGAGCCATTGGAGCATGAAATATAGTAAGAAAAAAATAGAAATGTAAATGCTTGTGATGTCCATATGCTATCTTTGATACAAACTCATTTTAGACCACAAAAGAGATGTTTCCTTCTCATAAATGGTCTTTACATTTCAAAATTAATTTTATTGTACAATTCCAATAGACTTTTCAGAGGTCCTTCCGTTACCGTCCTTCCGTTACCGAACACTGGAGTAATTAATTTATCATAATTAATATACCAATGTAGATATTTTTCTTAAAAGGTGGTGTTATACTCTGTGAACATAAGGAAATTGACTAGTAGCCAACTTAACATGATAAACCTCGTAACTTCACGGAGATTGGGTCATAACTAAAAAAATTGAAAATCCATGTCCATTTTGGCGTCCTTCCGTTACCGGCCCTCATTAGTGTCCATATCTAATTTACATAATGCGGTCAAAATTTTAGAAATAGTGGAAATCAAAGGTGTCCCAACAAGGATCAAAGACATGCCATTTAGAATAAAAAATCAAAAGCAGGATCCTGGAATTATTTGATTGAAGTTCCAAAATTGTGTCTGAATGTCCTTCCGTTACCGTGGAATTGCCCTTTAGTAACCAAAACCTGCATGATTACGGTACAAAGTAATAGTTATAATTTCACCATGCTCGAAAAGTATACACAATTACAAACGACAAAGTAAAACCCCTGTTATCATTCAAAAAGAGCCGTTACAACTCAAGAGTCAAATTAACTCTAGAGAGAAGCGCTAGCGTCCTAGGTCCTCCTAATACGGGCCTGTAATGCGCGGTAATAGTTACCGCGCATATTCATGTGTATCGCACGCCCCGTTCGCCTTTCGCATCGGGGCGCCGCGGCGGCCATCACGATCATCTTTCGTTCAAAATTCTGTTCGGAGTCGCGCTATTAAACACATGGAGAGAAGTCGAGGAGGCGCATATATCACTGATTTTTTACGGAATGGAGGGGAAAATCATAATTTTAATTAACCCGATAGTTGGATCACATATTGGAGTGGAATTGTTGGTAAGTACCGTATCATATGTATAGTTTTAAGCACAATTAGCGTGCACAAAAATATTAATTTTCAGTCCCGTATTAGGAGGACCTAGAGCGCTAGCGCCTCGCGCTAGCGTTCTCTAAAAAGTGATACCCGGACGTCAATCACTTTTATATCATATTTGAAAGCAAATTTCACAACAATTAGAGCATTTGAATGGGAATTATTATTATTTCCCATGTTTGTTTCGATGATCTTTCATATGGAATTGAAATCAGCCAAATCCGTTAGGGGGGCACTTTGAAAATTACCAATATTCATGGTTACCTTTAACCTTGAAATATTATATGAAGGGACATTTACAGATTGAGGGGTGTCCGTCAAAAATGTTCAAAGCCGACGCCGAGATCCGTCAAAACTTTTCGAGGCCGAGACCGAGACCACTGCTTGGGAGTCGTGTACGCTCGGGGGAGGGGGAGGGGGGAGGGAGGGGGTGTCAGTCAAACATTTTCGATGCCGAGACCGGGATCCGTCATAAATTTTCGAGGCCGAGACCGAGACCACTTGTCAAGTTGTGTACTTGGGGGCCGAGACCATTGGTTACGCTGATCGAGACCGCTAAAAAGTGGACGCGAGACCCGGCGCGAGACCCGTTAAAAGTGGTAAAGGGGGGGGGGGGGTTAGAGCCCCCCCCCCCCCTTTGTGCCAAAAACAGTCATTTTTCTACGCCTGAGTATAACCAGGTGATAACTTCTAGCGGTTTCATATACAGAGTAAAAAGCAAAGGTCCGAGTACGTAGTCCTGCTGGACTCCACATTGGAGGGGACTTCGTCTGAGATTCCATCCTGAACAGAGACTCGAAAGGACCGATCACTAAAATAACTAAGGTACGACTGAAACCATTTCAAAGCAGTGTCACAAATATCCGTCAAAAATGTTCAAAGCCGAGGCCGAGACCAAGACCACTGGTTCGGAGTTGTGTAAGCGTGGGTGGGTGGGTGGGGGGGGGGGGGGGGGAGGGGGGGGGGGGGGGGTCAGTCAAAAATGTTCGATGCCGAGACCGGGATCTGTCATAAATTTTCGAGGCTGAGACCGAGACCACTTGTCAAGTTGTGTCCTTGGGGGCCGAGACCATTGGTTACGCTGATCGAGACCGCTAAAAGTGGACTCGAGACCCGTTAAAAGTGGTAAGGGGGGGGGGGGTTGAACCCCCCCCCCCCCTTTGTGCCAAAAACAGTCATATTTTCATCAAAAGAAGGCCCCCCCCCCTTGGGTACGCCTATGACTAAACGGTATGACGCCTGAGTATAACTTATAGCGGTACGGTCCTGCTGGACTCCACAATTGAGGGGACTGTGTCTGAGATTCGATCCTGAACAGAGACTCGAAAGGACCGATCACTCAAATGCTATTGGTGCCCTTTACATGTTTAATCACGGAATAAATACAATTACAGGAAATATCACATAGCAGGCTTCTCATTGGTCCTTGAGTCGACCACGGCATTCAACCGGTTAACAAACTATGAGCCCTCTAATAGCCCGATCCTTGCCAAAACAATTGTTAGTCATTGAATGCACATTACATCCTTTTGGTGTAGTGTTTAGTGTATACATAATAAATCAATTCCAGTTCTTTCCAGAGATGTTTTAGATATGTATCCGAACTTCGTCAATATAACTATTTAAACGCTGATCATTACAAGGTCAGCTCACAATATTGTGTGTGTGTGTTGGGGGGGGGGGGGGGGGGGGGTAAATACAAGCGACACGCCTATCACTCA
>JBAMJV010012311.1:0-37813 GCA_037951105.1 Echinarachnius parma | reverse complement strand
GACATTCACGATCAGCAATACGAGATCACTGGTCTCAAAGCATCGACTACGTACGAGGTCTATATCAGCTGTGTGTGGTTCGTTTGTGGTAAAAGCATGGCGAAACAACGTGCTACTACACAGTTCAACCCGCCACTAGCAACTACGAGCGACTACGAGCAACTACGAGATCTAGAATACATAAACATTACACACAAAAGTAAATCACCCTCTAAATATTTATTTATCATAAGTTTAAATGTTATCAAGACATTTTTAACAATTCTGTTTTTACACAAATAATAATACGGCCATACGGTACATTTTGTGTGAAAATAGAGATGTATTATCAATCACTTCATGTCAGTGCTCATTCAGCCATGAAGTGATTGATAGTAATATATCAAACAAAACTACCCAATTTCAAAAGTCACAAGGACTTTTGAAAGTTGGTAGAGTATACCGGTCTAGCAATCCGAAAGTATTGGGCTCGATTCCCGGAGAAGCCCAATCTGTGTTGCTCATTTTAATTTAAATGATATATTTGAAATTTACTTGATAGAATGCTACATCACAAAATCCGCTGATTCCTCTTCCACACCCTAAGTTGAGTTCTTATCATTTGTGTCAGGTTTACATAGCTTTTGACTTCAATTCAATTCAATTCAGTTTATTCAACACTTGTCATAAAATACATCAAATGCATAAAATACACAAATATAGAGATATAAAAAACAACATCAAATACATTAATATGACAGTGTTAGGGGTTAGCAGAAAGGAGTATGGCTCCTTATATGAAAGCTAACCCCTGTAAAGTATTACATAATATGAGAACTATACACTAATACAAAACAAAGCAAAACAAATACATTAAAAAAATGCCATATTGCCTGATAATTATATTGCACATTGTAATTATCTAGTAAGTATTGTTTATATTTACATTTTAAAATGTTTACAGATTGACTAGACCCAAATTCAGTGGGGATGTTATTCCATAACTGTGGGCCCTTACAAAACAAAGAATTTTTCATAATGGTGGTTCGTATTTTAGGAAGATGATAATTTGCAACATTTTTTGTATTATAATCATGAATTTGTATATTCTGAATAAAGTAATTAGATATTTGATTCGGTAATTGTCCAGTTAATAGTCAGTGCATAAATGTTGCAATTAAATTTTCTTAATATTTTTGGCTAGTCTATTGCACATACTACTAGTGTGTTCATGCCAAGATAATCTATTATCAATTAAAACACCTAAACATTCTACTACTATTGCACGCTCGAATAAATATTGATTTACCCGTAATTCTTTATCATCACAATTAATTTTTAGTAAAAATCATATAATTTGTCTTTTGATAATTTAAAACCAACTTTTTTATACATAACCAATAAAAATGTTTCAATAACTTTAAAATCTTCTTTTAAAACGTCGATGCTAGAATAAGACATGAACACAGTTAGTGTCATCGGCAAAAAGAATAAATTTCAGCTTGCTAGAAATATTACACATATCATTTACATAAATAATGAATAATAGTGGTCCAAGAATAGACCCTTGGGGCACTCAACATCGTAAAGATTCAATATCAGATTTTGTATCATCTATTTGTACAAATTGTGTTCTATTTTCTAAATAACTTGTAAACCATTTCAAAGTTATTCTTAGAATTCCATAATAATAAAGTTATTAAAATAAAATTTCATAATCGATGGTATCAAAAGCCTTACTTAAGTCTAAAAATAATCCAATTAAAATTTAATTTCCCTCAAATACTTTTAAAACATTATATACTAGTTGCATTATTGCTGTGGATGTGGAATGCTCTGGTCTAAAACCATACGGACAATCTGTTATGATATTGCACTTATATATTAAAGAAATTTAAAAGACGATTATAAACAGCACGTTCTATTATCTTAGAAAATAATGGAGGTAAAGATATAGGTCTATAATTTGATATTGTTTATTTTGATCCATTTTTAAAAACTGGTATAACCTTTGCAATTTTCAATTTATCAGGTACAGAACCGGTTGACAAAGAAAAATTAAATACTGCACTTAATGGGTAACAAACAATATGAACAACTCTTGTTAATAATCTTATACTTACTTCATCATATCCAGAACTTGTAACACTTTTCATTGTACTTACAATATCAATTATTTCCTTCGGAGTAATAGGATTAAAATATTCTGTAGATTCATTCAAATGAAATTTTTTTTTAAATGTCATCTTGATTATTCAAATAATCATAAAAGTTGGACCCACATTTATAAAATTGCCATTACTGAAAGATGAATATATTTCACCTTTATAATTTATTACACGATCATTAAAAACAACTGAATCTGGCATATTTTTCTTTTCATCTGTTACCAATGCTTGCATTTATCAATTCTCATATTTTCTTAATATTCAAACTTAGTCTTTAGATATTTATTTTTTAGCCTCTTTAATCAATTTATTAACTATATTTCTACACTTTGTGTACATTTCGTTTCTATAGCCAGTACGATTATTTAAATATTGTTTATACAATTTGCATTTCTTTTTACAGATCTTGCGTAATTATTTAGTGAACCAAGCATAATTGCACTTCTTTCTTTTTTTAAATTGTTTTAAAGGAAAACATTCATTACAAATTACAACATAATTACTTAAAAAGAAGTCATAACAATTATTAACATTATCAAAATTTAACGACCATGAAATATTTGACATTTTACTAATAAACTGTAATATTTTCTTCAGTAATATCACGTTTATACTACAAAGGGTTATGATTCTTTCCAACCACTTTACTATTAATTAAAAATATTGGCAGGTGATCACTTATATCACTAATAATTGTGCCCGTCCATGACTCATCCAAGTTGTTTGTAAAAATATTATCAATACATGTAAGTGTAGCCTACAATAATTATCAGTTATGTGTGTAGGGCAATGTATCATAGGGTACATATTATTTACCATTAAAATATCTAATAAGACATTTACATGTTGACAAGAATTAATATGAAAACATGATAATATTAAAGGGACAGTCCCTCTTTTACAAAACTTCTGAACAGTTTCCAGTTGACGGATGAGGATGAATGAAACACACACAAAAAAAATCAGATCGAACAGCCCTATAATTTGGATTCTATGAATGAAAAACGAATGCTTCCCTCCATCAAACTATATATCGGTCAATAAAGGAGTTTAACTGATTTAGCATAATATTACAACTATATTGTACTTACCTATTCTTGTAAAGGTATTGTGAAGCCGACATTTGTAAAGGTATGTCACGGGAAAAAATCTCAAAAATGAAGAATATGTAATTACATGTAGTCAGTTTGAGCGAGGTTTGGTTATTTTGCCTAGTGTGCGGTCATGCTATTCTTATGTGTGCGCGGGTCACGTAGCTAGCGCGGGTCACGGAGGGGTCACGCATAGCGTTGTGGTACTTCCTGGTATCCATGTACGAACTTCCTCACTGAGTGAATATGCGTATAATGCGCAATTGTTTGTTGGACGACGGTTTATTAGTTTTAGGTCTATAACTCCACGAAAAAGAGATTTCAAGCCCTAATTTTGTTCAGGCATGCTATTAAATGATATTTTCTTTCATATAAGACAATAACCTCGCAACTTTTGAAATTTGGCTTGCAAAAGAGGGAATGTGCCTTTAAAATCACCAATAAAATATGAAACTTTATTTTCTCTATTTACAATTTTTAATAAATATTCAAATTCTTGTAAAAAATGATTGCACTGATTGATCAGGAGGTCGATAAAAAAACACCAATTAAAATATTTGGTTCCGATTTTTCAATTTCAGTAAAAAATAGATTCAACTTGTGTGTTAATAACTTCTAAATCAGTTCGACGTTTAAATTTCAAATGTTCATGTACAAATTTGCCTACACCACCTCCCCATCTGTTCTCTCTAGCATTCATTACAAATGTATATTGATTAAAATTATAATAAGTTATTGCATCATTTATCCAAATTTCAGTCCAACCTATTGCACATTCAAATCATCTAAAAATTAACATATTGCATCCTAATATCTATTTAAGCTGTGACAATTAATGTGTAAGTACGTTTGATAAAATAAATTTAACTGTTAGTTTAAAGAGTGTACATGTGAGTTAAATTCACATGGGGTAAAACATAAACTTTCAGGTCCATCAACTTCATCATCCCCTATATTACGACTTAAAGAATTCAGAATATTTTGATAGTCTATTGTCATTTAATTCTCAATAGGAACTTTGGAGAACAGGCATTATGACACTAGTAAAATACAACATAAAACATACACAAAGGCACGCATAAAAAAAGAATGATAAAACATCTGGCAAAAGAACAAATAAATAAGTTAAAATCCATAATAGTAGACTATTCAAAAGCATGCAAAATTAAATTAAACAGGAGTGATACAAAATGTTAAAAACTATGTAAGCAGCCAGGAGCGTTCTTCTCATGTGGTTTGCATATTTATTGTCATGTTAATGTTTACGTGCCCAGTCCCCTCAGGTCATGACTGTTCACCATTTTTTTCATTGTTCCGGTGTTTGTCTTAATCAGGGCAATGATTCGACCATCGGAGGACCAGGCCGTCTCAATCTTCTCGCATTTCTTTGTGCCACTGAGCAGTTTGGCGTTCATACTTGTGAGATCTTCTTGGATCGATTTACGTTGACCAGCTAACTTGCGTCGAATCTTCATGACTAACTCGTGTGTGGTATGACCCAAATTTGACTATTATGGGTCGTGGTAGTGTTGCTCTGCCTTTCCCGGCAATGTCTATTGTAGATTATGTGGCTCCTCTCGATGTCTGCCTTGGTGAGAGGGACCTGCAGGACTTCATTCACTAAGGAGATGATGACTTCGTCTGTATCTTCGCGATCACGTTCCTCGACTCCAAAAAAGCGAAGGCAGTTCCGTCGAGAATACTGCTCCTGTGAGTTTGCTGTATTCTGAAGTGTGCGGATTGCATCTTCATTCGTCTCTCCTTTCCGGGTTATTGCTGAATCTTGCGGTTCTTATGGTCACCGGTGACTTCAATTTCCAGAAATCTGGCTTCCAGCTTCGATACTATAGTTTGCAGCTCAGTTAGCCTCTTGTTGACTTCTGTCTCGACCAGCGACCAGGAGGAGGAAGCTTTTGTTTGACAGAATGTTCTTGATGGCTGATGTGATGATACTTTGGAAAGAGATGTCTGTTGGCTTTTCCATTGACCTTGTCTTCCTGGGTGAGTGCTTGGTTGACATGATAACAGTGGTGATAATGCTAGGTTTACACCATGTCCCCGGCGGCCACGGCAGCCCCGTTTCAGGCCACCGTGGACAAAACGGGATGGACGTGAGACAACGCGGGGGGACGGAATGGGCAAACGTGACTGCCGAGTATGCCGGGCCAGATTTTTAAACTGTCAACAAATTTGCCACGGCAACCTGGCAGGCCGTAGTAAAACGGGGTGAACGCAACAAAACGTGACAGGCCGTAACAAAACTTGGAGGCTGTCCGTAGTAGGACGGGAAGACATTCCCCGACATCTCACCGTCCTTTCCCGTCCTACTACGGACAGCCTCCAAGTTTTGTTACGGCCTATTACGTACTGTCACGTTTTGTTGCGTTAACCTCTTTTTACTATGGCCTGCTAGGCTTCTCATCCGCACCGTGGTCGATACTTACGTAATACCTATTCATCAGGGGGGATGAATGAATAGATCATCCCCTCCTGATGAATGGGTATCAATGACAGATCGACGCCCATGGCAGTGGCAAATTTGTTGACAGTTTAAAAATCTGGCCCGGCATCCACGGCAATCGCGGCCTGTCACGTTTGCCAATTCCGTCCCCCCGCGTTGTCTCACGTCCATCCCGTTTTGTCCACGGTGGCCTATAACGGGGCTGCCGTGGCCGCCAGGAATATGGTGTAAACGCACCATCAGTGGGGGAAGGGGCTCTTCCCCCCACGGCCCGTCACGGATACCGTGATAGACCGTGAAAGACCGTGAGAAAACTTGGCAAGACCTAACAAAACTTGAATACAGAGGGAAAATTTGTTAAAATCTCACGGCGCACTACGTTTTGGGCAAACGGGGCTGCCGTGGCCGCCGGGGACATGGTGTAAACCTAGCATAATATAGACTGAGGAGTGTTGATATAATGTAGCAGTCACGACCCCTGTCTATAATTGATCCAAGTAAAAGAAATGGTCAATGCAGGATATTGGCAATTCAAGCTGTGAATAGTGTCCATAGAAGGCGTATAAAGTGTGAGATTAGCCAGTAACAAAAGGTCCTCTGCACGGTTCGCTTCCTCTGACTGTAAGATGTCCAGGACCCGGTTTCTGAATGGTAACACTGTAATGCACTGATGCATAGGATTGTCAGTCACTGCATATTCTAAACAAAACCTGGTCGAGAAAGTGGGTGCATGGGACTTAAATAACACAGCTTGAAAAGTCTCAGTTCAGCTAGCGTTTTCAAATGTTAATATCTCACCAAATCTGCTTTATAAAATCAATTCATAGCTCCTGGCTGCTTTCTCTAGTATTCTCTGTTCATTTACATGATGTTGTCACCACTTTTCCATAATGTAAATCAAGTATTTCCAGTCAATTTAAGAGAGATAAACAAGAGAGTGTCTATATCATGCAGCAGATGGTCCTTGCAGACTTGCACGAGCATTGCACGGCATTGAAAAGGTTTATAATACATAATAATAATATACACGATTTATATAGCGCCTATCACGATTGATAATCATCTGTAAGCGCTTTACAATTATATTATTACCCCGGTCATGGGATACAATGCAAACCAGCACACATTGTGTAAACCATCTCCACTCCCTGGGGAGTATTCCTTCCAAACGCTCAGTGGGCTCAAGAAGATCGTTCACATAATGGCTTTCACCTCCTACCGGTTCCCATTATACACCTGGGTAGAGAGCAGCAATAGTGGAAATTGTCTTGCTGAAGGACAAACACGGTGGGCAGGGTTCGAACTCGGGATCTCATGATCGGAAAGCGCGCGCTCTACCAATCTTGCCACACCACATGTATACGGACAACCATCACTAGAGTTTTTCTGCTCAGCTGGAAGAGAACCGGACGGGTATAGCAACTTTAAGGTCTCGGGTTCAATATCCGCGGAAGCCCAATTGTCTTATTTTCATTATATGTTATACTATAGGTTTTTCCGGCCAATTTCATACTTTTCTCACACAAATTCATACAAGCGTCATTCAAATTCACACATTTCTTGCTCACGGGCAAATTCGGTCATTCAAATTCATAAATTATGCATCTCAATTCGTTAACGAGCATCCCATTTTCATATTAGAGCAATCAAAATCACCATACGTGCTTGCACCATTTCGGACACAGATATTTACGTTTCGTGCATTCAATTTCACACGGTCAGCGAATTTACGTTTAGGTGGCATTCAATTTTATTTTCAGAAACTCAGTTTCCTTCTTTCTGCATTCAGTTTAATTAATATAGCAATTTTTCCTAATAAACTTTATGTTTTTAGTCTGTTCTTAGTGCAAAATTACATGAAAATTAACACACAAGCGCGTCACTCACACACTATGCTTGCAATAACACAAAACCTTCACTAGCTGATCAGCAGACCAGTGCACATGCCCTCCCTTATACACACATCGTGACATCCCAAGCACATATATATTGTAATATGTTTAAACGAAATAATTATATATCATTTTGTTCTCTTTATTTGAATTTAAATGTTCATATAACTCTTCACAAACAAATGTATATTTCACTTGGCCAGTGGTGTTAAAGGTTAACAATGTTGTGAATGGAGGGTGGGAGCGGCCGGGGAAGGGAACGGAGAGACCGGGCCGTGATGGAGGGTGTTGTATAGATAAGTGTTAGCTTGAACGTGACTCAAATATGATAATTTTTGTTCTGTTGATTATCTTCATTTTGTCAGGATCAGACATTTTCTGGATTAAAGACCTCATCTCCGTCATTATACTGTACATCATTACCGTCAGTGCCTTCATCTTCGTGGTCATCGCCACGGTATCCTTCCAACGTGCCATAGTCATGATAGTGAAGGGTGAGAATCGATATTAACCCCGGCTCTAAAATTATTTTGTTTAACTTGAATATTGCAGTGTGCCTGTTCGCATGTAAACATTTACTAAATGAATGACTGTATTCTGTATTACCATGTTAACTTCATATCAAGCTTCCGTTTATCCATGTAAACTTATCCGAATAAACTTTGTCAAGTCCTTGCAATTTTATTTGGCACTCAGGGATTAAGATACTATATTTGAACCTAAAAGATCCATTGTAGAATCTAAAGACGCTAGGGTCCTTTTTGAAACCCGTGTGAATGTTTTGAAAACGGTCTTATTCGGGCAAAACCATGGCATATTTAGAGCTCAATTATGTCATATTTGGGCAAACTCATATATTATACTTAGGAAAACTCATATATACTTTCGGGCAAATTCGTGTCTATTTAGGGCAATATCGACTTTTTCGGGCAAAATCGTGTTATATTCTGACTAAACCATCAAGAAACATATAATTTCCAACCATCAAAGGCGAGGTCCTTTTTAATTTTGGTTTTGCTGGTCAGGTTAAAAACCTGAAGATTTTTATTCGAGCAAAAGACCTCAGCCCCCTTTTATTTAAATATTCCCCTACGCCCATGCAAACACATGCGAAATTCACCCCCCCCCCCCCCCTTTCTCGCGAAATTGTGAACGAGAATGCGTACACAAGGCTACTCTGAGGTGACAGGGCTGAGAGTTGGTCCCGTCACCGGTGTAGCACACTCCCGCAAAAGCGGGATCACTCAAAGTCTCGCCTTTCCGGTAGTCTTCGCATGGTGCTTTGCGAAGGTCACTGAGCACGCCGTAAGCTCTATTCTCGTTTTAGACCGTGCGGATTTTTAGAAACCAAACTACACGGCCGTCGACCACTGAATAAAGTACGTACGTGCCACGTCACATCAGCAGCTACAGCTAGGGATGTGCATCGTGGTACAGAAATACCGTGCGTATGCGCGATCAACCACAATTAATGCGACTTGAATATTTTGAATCGAATTGAAGTAAATTTTTTTTGTAATATTGATACCCTCATTATTGATTCAGGCAGTTATTACAAAAATCATACACCTGAATCAAATTTAATTTTGAATATCTATTTTTCATTTCGAATAAATTGATGCCAAAATATTTTTAAGGTGATTTTAGGAACTGTTGATTTACACTATTTTGTATACAGGATGTTCCTAGAAAACGGAACAGGGCACTTCCCATAATATATACACAAAATGATTATGTCCATCGGATAGAGAGACTTTTCCAATGAACAACGATACCAAGAACAGTCATTTTGGTCGTGTAGTTTTTGTGTAAGAGCCCTGTGAGTGACACCATGTCGGGTTCCCATTTTTGCCAAATTTTTACCAAGTCAATGCCTGATAAATCGCACTCACTGCCCGTCATATTATCGAACAACTATGCTCGTTCTCTCGGCACACAGCTGAATACACACTAACAATGGCGCGCGTATTGCTCGTTGTTCGATGCTATGCAGGGCAGCAAGTGCGATTTATCAGACACTGACTTGGTAAAAATCGACAAAAATGTGAACCTAACATACATGTAGTGTCACTCAGAGAGCCCTAAAATAAAAACTACACGACCAAAATGACTGTTCTTGGTTTCGTTTTTCATTGGAAAAGACACCCTTTCCGATGGACATGATCATTTTGTTGCTATATTTTGGGAAGTGCCCCGTTCCGTTTTTTGGGAGACACCCTGTATAATTCTTACTCATTTAAAAATAGAGAACATCCCGGCAGCCTTGAGGCCATGTGATGTGACGCCGCCTGTATACTACAGTCAGAAGATCAATAAGTCTATTTCTACATATTATAATCAGGTAAATTTATTATTTAACACACCACTCCCCGAACAACACTTTTAAAGATCATGTTACATACCGTAAACAAATAATCCTACAGGGTTTGTTTATATTTTTACCACGCATAAAATTGTCCATAGTATATAATTTACTGAAGATTGACGATACATTGCAACATTTGAATAAGGCGTTCGTACGGTTATTTCATACATGTCATAACCGGAGCTATTTTATGTTTTCTAAAACTTTGCAGATCGACGAAGAGAATAAAATCGATGAGACGGTCATCTACCAGGAAATCAAAGAAGTGGCGCCAGCGACTCCCGAATCCAAAACGCCGGATAGCCGCCAAACGCTTGGTAGCGGATCACATCGTATCAACATCGGATCAAATCAGGAAATATTTGTATCCGATCAGAGCAACGTCTGTTATTCGCAGTTGCCGCAGATAGTAATACATAATAACGTTTCTATTCATATACCGCCTCATATGGTGGATAATCATCATTAAGTGGCCCAGTGGGGTATTATTTGACATTTTTGCACACTTTTATTATATCAAAAATATCTTTCTAACCATTGAAGATTCCCCTACAAACCATTAATTTCTGGAAAGCTTAGAATATGGGGAAAATAAAAACACTAAATTAGAGACAATTGGACTTAAATTAAGAGTTAAAACAGCAATAATATACAGAAAAATAAAATGTTTAACTTTTACCAAGTCGACATTCAAAACGCATCTCCTCAGAGGTATAGAGGCGTATACATTCTACATTTTAGAGATAGATATTATGATGCTATACAAACAAATTAATGATGGCTTTTACATTATTCAGCTATCTTCATCATGTTCATAGTCAAAAGGCAATTTTGCAAAAAATCAGAAATGTACATATGAAATGTACATATTTTGGTTTACAATAGGGTTTCCTCTGAAAGCTAAATTCCTCAAAATTTCACTGAATTTGAGTAAATACTTTCCAAGTTTTTAGAAATTTTGTATAAAAAGGTGATTTTAGGAAAATGAGCTTGGAAGGTCATATACAATATTGATATTTGTTAGATGAATGTGACATGAATGAAAATAGAAAAGAGCGGGATAAATAGCAGTAGTTGTTTCAAACTTTCAATGGAAGTATAGGGCATGTTAATCACATATTAACTGCCATGTTTATTTTTTGCATGACAATAGATGTTGCTACTTCACTCTGAAAAAAGAGGAACACAATTTGGATCGTAACAATTTTGATTTTGGACAATTTTATTTGGAGTATTGAAGAAAATTCGAATTAAAAATCTCAAATCTAAGCTGGAAAATAATCACTTCCGGCCCCAAAAATGTACAACATAGATAACAAAATCCTTAATTTGTCCATTTGATAGCTACCCCTACCCCCCCCCCCCCCCCCTCCCCCCCAAAAAAGTATGTATTTTCTTAAAGCTTATAATCCATGGATCATTTTAAGATATAAATCTAAATTTTGATGAAAACAAAAATCAATACCCCACTAGGCCCCTTAAGTGTTTTATGATAACATTATTACCCATGTCATCAGACACACAATCAATAATTATGCACGCGTCGTGACATGCACGTTCTACACCTTTGGACATGTTGGAAGCATACTCTCTGTCACAAAGATGCAAAGTGCGCACAAAGGTCCGCTATATTAATCCTAAGTAGACCGGGGGGCATAATGCCCCCCCCCCCCCCCCCGATTTTTTGTATTGCTCCAAAACGGGGTAAGATGACGCGCCGCTGCTTGGTGACTTTTTTCTTTTGGGTCTTGAGCATATTTAAAAAATTTATCTTAACATCTTAAAATTTTGAAAATCGGACCTACCGTTACGAAGTCACGTGACCTCTTTCTATGCATGTCAGCCCGATAATCGCTCAATTTCGTGATTTGTGTACAAAACAAATGGAAATATCAGTTTTCAGAAAAAGAGGTATATCATTGGTTATTTGTTCTTGTTTACCTTTTATATGTTTGTTTTGGGGGTCAAAATAGTTGAATCATAGTAAGAAATGAGTAATCTGATGGACAAGCATGCCCCTGTTAAAACTGTGACTGTTACAATCAGACCCAATGCCCCTTGGTTCTCTGATGATATTAGGGAGGCCAGGAGGCGTAGGCGTCGTGCTGAACGTCGTATGTTGAAGTCTGGCATGCAGATTGACGTGGACCTGTATCGTCAAGAATGTGAGCTGTACTACAGTCTGATCACCGATGGTAAGTCGCAATACCTGAGAAATGAGATCGCCTCTAAACAGCTATTCAACTTCGTGAAGAAACTGTCCACCCCCTTCTCAGTCTTCTATTTATCCTGATCATTCATCCGATTCTGAACTGGCGAACAGGTCCAGTGTATTCTTCAAGAAGAAAATCGATGATATTGTGTTTTCCTTTGCATCTGATGTTCATCGTTTGGAGTTACCCGTCCAAGCTCCTGATAACTCTTTGAACTGTACTTAACCTGAGAGAGTTTATGCCAGTTACTGAAGCTCAGCTTCGACGTCTTATCATGCTATCTCCACCCAAATCTAGCAGTCTGGATCTTCTCCCAACTTGGCTGCTCAAAGATTGCCTTGATGAACTGCTTCCGGTTCTAACAAACATCATCAACACATCATTGTCATCGGGTATAGTTCCAATACCATTTAAAACATCTCTTGTTTCCCCTCTGTTGAAGAAACCGAACCTAGATCCCGACGTTCTCCGCAATTATTGACCAATTGCCAATCTGCCATTCATGAACAAGCTCCTTTAAAGGATTATGGCTAATCAGCTAATGTTTCATGTGGACAGTAATCATCTGCTTCCTGCAAACCAGTCAGCGTACCGCAGCCTCCACTCAACAGGAACTGCAATGTTGAAAGTGCTCAACGATCTCCTCCTTGCTGTTGACAAGGGCAATGAGGCTGCTCTTCTTCTTATGGACTATTCGGCAGCGTTTGACACGCTCGACCACACCTTGCTACTACAACGACTTAGTAATGACTATTCCATCACGGGCACTGTCAGCCAATGGATCAATTCATATCTTCAAGACCGCACACAGAGGGTGTTAATCAATGAGACCTGTTCAACTCCTAGTTCTCTCAGCTGTGGAGTTCCGCAAGGGTCAGTTGCCGGCCCCTGCTTTTTCTCCTCTATACGGGTCCTCTCGCAAGAATCAAGAATCAATAGTCATCGTGGTGTCACCTGGCGATAGGGTTGCTGCTGTTAACTCACTGAGAGAATGTCTCATGGACGTCAAAGCCTGGTCCTCTACCAACAGACTCCGTCTGAACGAAGACAAGTCTGAGCTCATCCTTTTTTCATCACAGTTCAGGAGTACAGATCCTCTAGCAGGTTTAACCACTCAGGATGGAGTAATAAAGACTTCTAAATGTGTTAGAGACCTTGGCTTTACTTTGGACAAACACTTAACTCCTAAACACCATATCACAAACATCTGCAAATATGCAAATCTGCATCTTGGGGTATTTTCAAAAAAGGGAAGATCAGGCGTCTGCTTCACCAATCATCCGCTGAGCGACTCGTCCACGCCTTCGTCTCCTCTCATCTGGACTACTGCAACTCCCTCCTCGCCGGCCTCCATCTTTCTCATATATCACCCCTCCAACGTATCCAAAATTCAGCCGCTAGATTAGTCACCCTTAGAAGGAAACATGACCATATATCCCCTGTTCTCCGCTCACTTCATTGGCTACCGGTCCATTCCCGCATTACTTTCAAGATCCTACTTCTCACATATAAAATCACACATAATCTTGCCCCCAGATATCTTCAAGACCTAGTCTCCCATCGTTCCTCCTCTTCTATTCCAGACCCCTCCGTTCATCTTCCTCTCTCCAATTACTTCATGGCCCACGTACAAAAACCTTAGGTCCATTGCCCCCACCCTTTGGAACAAACTCCCACCCCATATTCAGAATGCCATATCTATCGAATCATTTAAAATCCTCCTCAAAACCCATCTTTTTAAGCAGTTGTAATTTTCTGGAGGCGCACACAGATAGTTATTAAGAATTGTATTATACATGTATTTGTTATTTCTTATTTGTTACTTTGACTTTGGTGTTGTATTGTTTTTATGCTATCGTGTTTACTAGTTTTCTTATTTAGAAAGACCACCAGTGCGCTTAGAAACGCCCGTATAAAGCGCCTTATAAATGCAATTATTATTATTATTATTAAATGAAATAAACAACAAAAACAATAAAATACACAAGTAAAAAAAACAAAGAAATACTTTAGAAATTATAAAAACACTAGAAAACATAAAAAAGAACCTAGCTCTTCCGAATTTGTTTGTCGTATTATTATTCCAAATGCTCTAAAGAATATATGTAGAGAAAACCAATGTTTAATTACGAAAAATATATGATTTATGGGTAAAAATATGAATGTTATGACCTTATTTGCATAAATTACCATAAATATGCAAATTAATACATTTTTCAAAAAATTGAAATTACCATTGTATTCTATACACTTCACTTATCATGTTCACGGCGAAAATTTTGCCCAAAAAGACGTTAAACATTTACTCTAAAAGTACATGACCATTTTGCCCGAATGTAATATGAGTGTGCACGAATATGACATGAGTTTGCCCAAATGTGACATTATTTTGCCCGCATATTTGCCTAACATTGGTCGTTTTCAAAAAATACTGGGGGTTGCTGCCACCTCCCCCCCCCCCCCCCCCCCCCCCCCCAGAGCCTCATATAGGCATTTGCAGGGGGCATACTAGACCGGTGCGCTATACATAAAAGCTTATTAACATCAGAACAAAGTGCCTGTGTATAGATCTTTGTAATATGTGTAGTTATGATGTCATTATGTTACCTGTTATGTCCGTATACTACCAGGTGATATTCTCTCTGTGCATATGTTATATTCATGATGCATTTGCAAAACAAGCATAATTGAGAAGGATTTAACAAAAGACAATTATAACTCATTACTTTTACTTTCGTGTATTGGTTAGTGCCGTTTATTGCGAAATTAAATAAATCACGATGTTGTATATAATGGTATAGTATGAGCAAACTTAAAGGGCACACACTTACAAGCACAATTTATTTGGAAGAATGTATGTAAAAGTAATCACTTAAAGCTTTAAACATACATCCAAATATAGTAAATCCACCTTTATAAAACCAATCCAAAATGGAAAATAAAATAATACTGTTTACAACCTTTTAATGGGTATGCAGTATCATACAAGAGTATATAGAAACTTGATTGTCTTGATACATGTAATGCTTACAATATATATTGATTATATTTTATCTGCAACGTGTGTTATTTAGTGGTAATAACAAAATTGGGGTTAAATATCTCGTATCATATATAAAATACTATTTATATCAGTGTTCGCTATCCCTGTAAAATTGAATGCGACATGTGACATTTCCTTGAAGGTCATTATATCATTTGTTGGCAATGTTACTAGTCACTAGATCGCTTTGATGCAACGTAATCAATCTAAAACATACAAAACAGATATATCTCATGTCTATTTACAATTAATGCGTGATTCCGAAAATTATGTTCGATTTGTATTACGTAATTATAATACTGCACATTGTTATTGCGATGTAATGTACACAGAGCATGCTACCATGTTACTGGAAATAAATCATAGTTCTGCAAACTGATAATAATATGAGTCAGTTACCAAGATTATTGTCATTTTGTAAGTTAACTTCCTCTAACGATGAATATTTACAATAAGTAGAGTCTTATATTATAATTTGTCTTAAATTAAAAGGATTAGATTGTATCAAGGCCAAGTTCAGGTTGATTATACTTTATCTGCAACGTGTGTTATTTAGTGGTAATACAAAATTCGGGTTTAATATCTCGTATTATTTTCTGTAATGTTGTCTTTTAAGAATGATTATGTTGATAAATCAATCAATCTCATATATCAAATACTATTTATATCAGTTTTGCTATACCTGTAAAATTGAATGCGACATGTGCCATGTCCTTGAAAGTCATTTTATAATTTGTTGGCAATGTTACTAGTCACTAGATCGCTTTGATGCAACGTACTCAATCTAATACATATCAAACAGATGGATATCTCAGATGTCTATTAACAATGTTATGCGTATAATTCCGAAAATATGTTCGATTTATATCACGTAATTCTAATATTTCTAATATTTCACAAAATAAAAAGATTGCGACGTAATGTGCGCAGAGCATGCTACCATGTTACCGGAAATAAATTATAGTTTTGCAACCTAATAATACTATGAGTCAGTTACCAAGATTATTGTCATTTTGTAAGTGACTTCCTCTAACGATGAATATTTACAATAAGTAGAGTCTTATATTATAATGTGTCTCACAGTTAAAAGGATTAGATTGTATCAAGTCCAAGTTCAAGTTTATTTTTCATTTTTTACAAAAAGAAAAATGTACAATACATCTCGCATTGTATAATCAATATAACATAGTATAATCAATACAAGAGAATTACAGAATAACATGTATTTACATCTGTGCACGTATATATCTAAACACAACAAAAAAGTAAGCCCCCCGCCCCCTAATCGTGTATCAAAACAATAAAGACTATCTTACCCTATCAAGTAATTGCAACAGTGTGTGCAGCAAAAATATGAGTCTAGTATTTAATGTCTAGATTTTGAATGTCATCACGCATTATTGTTATGTTTTTTTTTTTTGGTGTATGTTCTAGTTTATATAACTCACAGAATTGATTATTATAGGACTTACATTATAGCAGTCTATATACTTTTTAAATAAAAATAATTGCCCGAATTGCACTCCTTATGATGAATAATAAAATGATGAATAATAATACACATGTATAACTCACCGAATGAATAATTATTGGATTTACATACTAGCAGATTTACTGTCATAAAAATTATAATTGCCCAAATTGCATTCTTTATGATGAATAATTTTGATGAGATAAAGAATAATATAGAATATGATATTTATATAAGAAAGATAAAATGATTGATATGTTAGTTTAAATTTTAGACTGGCTTATAATTAAAATGTATGATGGGCTACTTAAAAATATGTTATTGCAACTTAATCTTAGCAATTATACCTTTTATCTCAGTGTTAAATGATCATCGTCTCTGTGATACTGTATTTTCCCTTGTTCAACCGTACCATGTTTATTATATTCAATATTTAATTGTCAACTTAAGGAGCTCCTTGTTTTGAAGTTATATTATTTTAGTTATGCATTGTCTTTGTAAAGTATCTGCAATTCAGCCATGTGGCTGCGAATGATATTATTTTCAATAAAACCATTTCAGTTTCAATTCCAAACTATGTTTGCTCCAACTGAACATTGATGACTTCATATGCAATGTCAATCTAGCAAAAAACAACATCAACCAGATAACTGTACTAGATCAATGATTGCAAAATGGAGTTGGAAATGTTAGCAGACGATAAGATCTCCCAAATATCATGGACATTAAAGGGTTAGATGAGGACATTTCACCATGTCAGTACGTTTGCATGCGCTCGACAAAAGCAGTGCCGCTAACGTAGTGTACTAGCATCCTTGCTTCCGAAGAGCTGATCAGACGAGGGAGCTCAAATTGAAAGGTACGTGGGGGATGGTGAACTTCTTGTCCAGATCATGAACCTGCAACGCAAGGTATATGGTATAATCAATATCAATGATGTTAGATCTGCAGCAATTATGATCCCATGCATACAACATAAGGTATTCAACTGAAATACAGATTCAATGCGTTATAATGCATAAACTTTGGTGGTAAAAAGTGACTTGTTTAATGAAGAACAATCGCAATGTTTGAAATAGGTTCAATTTCCATGTGTCTAAAGAACGGAGGCCTATTGTGGTAACGGGTTTATTTCCACCACTGGAACATGGTGGAATGATAACTATTATTCTTACTGATAAATATTCAAAAATATGTTTTAGTATAACAAGAGGTATTCAGGTTGTATTCAGGTTATAAATGTCGTAAGTGGGAATTACGTTGGCGGGGCACACTTCTTCTGATTGAGGACACGCTCTGTGTACCGTATGTCCCCGAAAAAATTACAATCGGACTTTCTGCAACGATAACTTTAAAGGGACTTAGTAACATTATCCAAATCCTCAAAATTAAATTTTAATTCTAGCGGTTAACCTCATACCTTGTTGTATTCGTATTAACAATACAATCATTGGACAGGTTTTGGTTTTTCAAATTTCCCTTTCGTTACAAAGATATGTACGATCGAAGTATTCAGAACTCCGGTGGAGTTTTGAAACCGTTTACAAAGTGAGTGCAGTGAGTTCGTGAATATCACTTTGCATTTTCGCTCATTGCTTGGCCATGCAATGTCCATTTGACTTGAAATTTCACACAATACCCTGTGGACATGGGCAACTCCATCGTCACGGACATTACAAACAGACTACTAATTCATACCTCTACCTAATGTCTAACTTTTATTTTGATACCAAAGCAATAGCCTGGTTAAGTATGCAAACAAAGTTTCAGAAAATTTATCCAATTCGTTACTGAGTAATTCTGCAAAATGTGCGCCGTCACGGACATTACATTTTTTGGACATGACTTTTTGCATCCATATACATCTTTGCAAAAATCTGTGAGTTCTGAGACCTCACAAAGGTGATTTAGGTATTCAATTATAGACAAGGCAATGATGAATTGAATCCAAGTTGGATTTTGCGAAACGGGCCAGGTATATGTGATCTAGCCAACAAAACGTTGCGTCACGGACATTACATTTTCAGCGTCACGGACATTACAGTTTTTCCGGAGGATTTGATTAATAAAAAAATATATACTTTAGAGCACTCAAAAGACTGAAATTTTAATCTGAAAACTACTTTGATTATCAGTCATCAAATTTGGTGCCTTAAATAATAAAAAATACCAGAAAATTTGGAAAATATAAGGATTTTCCTGAAATTTGCACAGGGTAGTCCCATGTGTGGAGTTTCATGTATGGTTTCCGTTTCTCCTATAATGAGACACCCGAGAATAAAAGAAAATCATGTGAACTGAAAGATATAATCATAGGATCATGTTGTATGGAAAAATAATCCAGACAAAATCAATAGGATTTGAAATAGAGCCATTTGTTTTTTTGAGTTCATGTCCACTTTTTCGTGGAATTGCCCACATATGAAATAACAACAATATACATTGCATCAACCAGTCATCACTTTTTGCACATTCTTTTAGTGTCATTGCATTGCATGATAATTTCCCTTTAAATTATTTGTCATTTATTTAAAATCAAGGAATCAGAGTGCGTTTCAGAATGGAGGACGGTCAGAAGTCTAATGTCGCAAAGTGGGCCGAGGGTATTCAGTTGGGAAAGTTTACTCTTGTGTCGTATGTTTTAATGCTCAAGTTGTATCGAAGATTGTAGCGCGTTCAAATGATTTAAACCTATCAAATTTGGTATCATTTTAAAGCCCACTTGCCTATCTTTTCAATACGATTATTTCCGTAACAATTTTATTAGCAGGTTAAGTATGGTACAGCTGAATATGGGGGAGGGTCGAATATGAAATGTTGCAAAATGCATTTCATTTTGTGAAATTGAAGGCGTTGCATCGAAAATCGACTATTGGAGGGGATGGTTTGCGGTTTTACATTGCATAATCATCAGTAAATTCAGCATCATGTGAAATCATATTTATTTTCCCTTAAAAGTAAGTCTCACCTGTAATAATTATGCTATTGGGATGTGTGCAGTAAAGCCGGATATGGGGGCGTGTTAATGCTATGAATTTAAGACCGTCGCTTCCTGTTTCAAGATTCCAGTAAGATGTTGTTTTATTATTCATTACTCTATGATCATTACGTTTTGCACTGTACGAAAGCTCATTAATTTACATTTAATATGATATCTCATTTGCAATGATTATGCTGCATGTGTATGTTGCATTACATGAAAACTCTCAACTTGATGAATTGAAAATGCATCAAATTTCCCTAAACCTATCCAAACTGGCCAGAACTGGCATATTAGCGCCCTCTGTGACCGTGTAGGTATGCCATGTTAGCACGTTATCGAACGGCAAACATCAACGTGTCATTTTGAGCCCTGTTCATTAGAGGTACTACACACACCTCAATCACATAGTCATTATAAATGATTGCTCAAATTTTATTGACAAATTAACACGCTTCAACATGATGTTGAATTTCATAATGATTATTTGAAGTTAAGTACTAAGATATCTCCACCAAAAGTCGTTTTCGGATGCAACGCCCTCAATTTCAAACAATCAAATGCATTTTGTTTACATTTCGCTGTCGATCCTCCCCAATATTCACCTTTATTGTACCTACCCGGCTTCCATAATCATTCCAAGTGAGGTGTCATTGGACTAAAGATAAGTAAACAGGCTTTTTTTCTGATACCGTATTCAACAGCATATCTTCATTGTCAAGATATTCATCGTCGAAAGAATTTGAACTTGAGTAAGACTGTGATATGAGTGTCAGACCTTCCGACTGAAGTTTGTGGGTGCATTTTGTGACATTTCACTTCTCAGTATACTGCGCATACCCCGTACTCGTGATGCTTACGTATTTGGTAGACAGTCTTTCAAGTGATACCAAATATGACCATTATGATTTTTTAAGAAAATAGATATAATCGATCAATCGTGAGTTTCCGAACTTTGTTTGAGGGGTTTAGATATCAAGTGCGCGCGAAATAAGATTTTTTTTTGAAAATTTGTGTTCATATTAATGATAATTAACGTAATGGGCAGGTCTTTGCGACATGATATCTCAAGATCATATGTGCTAACGTCAATTGTCAGAAATAATTAGAAAGTGGATACATAGTGTTTCAAAGAGTTTGATCAATTCAAGAATTATCTTGATTTTTTCCCAATTCATGCATGTGCTGATTATGATTTAATTTTCCATTGTACAACGCGTCTATCAAGACTACAAATGAACATAAAATAATCACGAACAAAGGAACATTTGTTGAATTATGTAGAAATTTCGCAATCTTCAGCAGTTAATAAGCTATGTCATTGGCTTCACTTGGCGGCATCGAACACACTAAGAAATGAAGGTTCAAATGTGCACCCTTAAGGTTTCAAAATGTTACTACAATAGCAGCACCCGGTCTGCATCCTATAGGGTGCAACTTGCACCCTTACAGGTGCTTCTATTGTAGCGGATTTTGCACCCTAACTGTACCCTATTATCTTAGTGTGAAGGTCGAACTTCAAAAAACTGCAAAACCCCACTTCTCCTTGTATTTGCCTTTAGAATAAACACAGGTGTTAGTTACCGGTGTTACTCCATCTAAGTAACTCTTTGGTCTGACATGGCATTGCTACCAATAAAGATGACTGTCTGGACTTATCACAATCAGACTAGCCCCATGCATGCCATGCATGCATAAACCGTGGGAGATTATTTTCAAGCACATACCGTTTGTACAATGTGCACTTCTAGGGAGCCATTTGGCACTTCGAGGCTCCTCAGGCGTGAGATTAGTCCGTCCAGGCTGAAGCACTGATCGATCCTGTATAGAAAGATAGTAAGCAAATGATTACCGTTGGAGAAGGTGGTGGGATAAACTATCAACTCCGAGGTGACTTGGATGTAGCTATATGTCCGAAGCGAAGCTGAGTAAAGATAGCGTATACATTCATATCCCCAAGGAAGTGATAGTTTGCCATCGCCTAAAACCAAAAGGTGCTTATTTGCTTTATATTCCACATCGGAAACATGTCACCGATAGGGTCTACGAGAAAGACAATCTAACTGTTTTTTAGTGTTAGGCCTAGTTCTGACAGTTACTAGACTTCACACAGTACACAGTATAACGCGCACAGTACACAGTATAACGCGGAAGATAGTACACAGTGCAACGCACTTTCACCGAAGATAGTACACAGTGCTCCCAAGATAGTACACAGTGTAACGAACTTTTCTTCTCCCATCAATGATGGGCGAAACTATGTTTCATCACGTGTTTAACTTTCGACCAATCGTAGAGCAAGGTTCTTAGTACGCGGAATATAGAGTGGTGAAGTGTGCTGTCATCTATGACGTCATAAACAACCTATTTTTAGAATGTTACAATTTGAACTTCATTTTCAGAAAGAGCATAACAAATAATGTCTAAATACTGAAAATCAATTGAATATGTTAAGTATTGACTGAGATATGCCCATCTGAATGATTTTCCCCAATAGGCAATCAGTGTTATAGTGCACTGGTTTATAATGTTATGATCCAGTGCACTTTAACACCGATTGCCCATTGAAGTAACATTCATTTGGATAGGCATATCTCAGGCAATACTTATTATATTCAATTGATTTTCGATATTTAGACATTATTTTTCGTGCTCTTAAGGGAGGAGGAAATTACCTAATCTACTGAGGCATACAATAGACCGCTTCTGTAATGTATGCAAATAATATGCGTATGACGTCAGACTCCCCGTTGGCAAGCTTAACAATAGTAACTAGGTCCGGCAAGCTCCGGCAAACTTAGCTTGCCGGAACTAGTTACTATTGTTAAGCTTGCCAACGGGGAGTCTTACGTCATACGCATATTATTTGCATACATTACAGAAGCGGTCTAATACACAAACATGTCTCAAAAATATGAGAAATAGGTGACTAAACAAGTTGATGATACCTCTAATACTGGGTAGTCGTCACTATGGTCACAGTCGGCTCTTTCCAAGAATAAAATACAACATGGCGGTCGCGATGTCATCTCTTTTTTTAAAATGTGTGTTTTATTGTTTAGAAAATCATAAGTATCGAGTGCTAAGCTCGTTAACTTGTTTAAATGTTAACAGATATTTTCCATTTAGATTTAGGTCAGCTATGGTTGGCGGATTGTTACCTAAGTCAATAACGAGCTTTTGGTTCGAGATGGGAGCGGAAGAGGACATAACAGGATAAATCACTCAACCGAGATCGTCCTGTAATATACTCCCGTCATCAGTGGCGTAGACAGGTTCTTACACCGGGGGGGGGGGGGGGGGGGATGATTTGCCGTTTACAGGACCAAGACCAATAATTGTTCGTGGCTGAGACCACCTGCCGAAATATGTCGAGACCAAGACAACTGCTTGAAATTCCGCTCAGTGGGAGGGGGGGGGGGGGGGGGGGGGTTAGATGTTAAAGGGGACCACCAGGCAAAGAACAACACATTATTATATGTTTTGGTACCGTTTTGTGATATCAAATAGATACCCAACATTTTGCAACGGGTTGTGTAATTCATAAACAAAGCAATTAATTTCCACCACTTACGGAACCACTGCTAATTACTGGTTCCAAACGGGCCAACCATTTGCGAGTGCGCCAATGCATCTATTCACGCGCACGTTTGTAAACAATAGATTCCCGGGCAATTCGTTCGCTCTGCACGCATTGCAATTCACCGCACACATAGCAGTCTGCGTAATTCAGACCGCATGAACGCATGCTTTAGAATGGTGATGCGTTTCCAATTATATATTTTTTTTCTGGAAACATATTTTTGTGAACTTGTTGATGGAATGGAATACTAAAGATGTTACCTTTCTTTAATAAGAATATTATTTTGGGTGGTAGTACCCTTTAAGATGGTCGTGACCAGGCGGACCGGAAGCAGTTTTGGATTTGGGGGGAGGCAAAACCTATGGGGGCTCACGATTGTGTGTGTGTAGGGGCTTATGCCCAACCACACTTACAGTGGTGCCAACTTAGAGCCAGATGTGAGAGTGAGACATTGCAGGAAGCGAAGCGACCAATCCCGAGGGAGCGAAGTGACTGAGCGGGGGGAGGGGGGGGGGGGAGGGTGTGGGGGGGGGGGAGGGTGTAGGAGGGGGGTGTCCCCCCCTCCCACGGTAGGGAGATTTTGTATTTTTAGACTTGGCATTGTGCAATCTGGTGCTTACCTACATAGGAAATTCGGGCTTAACATTGACTGTATCTGGGAAAGCGTGTTATGATTTGATCGACCAGGGCCCCGTTGCAGAAAGAGATACAATCGATTGTAAGTTGCAATTAATCGTAAGTCAGATCACGTGTTCTAGATGCGCATATCTGATTGGTTAAAACGCGTAAATTTTCTGACTTACAATCAATAGTAACTTACAATCGATTGTATCTCTTTCTGCAACGGGGCCCAGAAATGTTAAATATATTTTCACGAAGAAAGCAAATAATTGACACACTAATGAATATGCACCCCAAAACAGACACAAATATTGTATTTATATTTAGCGTCATACACAGTTTCAACATCACTATTTGCCACATTATGTATGATCCAACAACTTATGAGTCCCGAGGGGCGAATTTACCGAGGGCTGGGGCAGAGCAAAATAGGGAGGTTTTGGGAGGGTGTATCCCCCTCCCGGCCCACTGAGAAGATTTTGCATGTATATATTAAACTTGAAATGGTGCAATTTGGTGCACGTCACACAAGCAGCCAGAGCTATGCCAGCCTGCACTGGAACTACGTGGCCCGGTATACAAAAAAAAATCACCCCAGACCCTACGCCAGTTACACAAGCTGAGATAATCTCGTAGCGGAAATTGAAAGTGGATGTATAAATTACTTTTTTAACGTTAAAATTAACAAGTCTTAGCTCATACAAAATATATCCTTCCCTTAAACCTGGGAAGGGGGGGGGGGATGATTTTACATGTCACCCCCCCCCCCTCCCACCTTGTAAGGTGGGGGTGCATCCCCCTCATCCCCACGTTGTCTACGCCCCTGTCCTTCATCATAAACGCTCTCAGTACTGAACGGGGATGTTGATGGAAAGTGACGTGTGCAGAGCGGCGGTGCGCTAAATTGAAGAAACAAAAGAAATATGCGCATGCGCAGATCGAGTTTCTCGCTCGAGTGACCGTTCACTTCTGTTAAGCCTAATGCCCACTAGGCGATCTGCGCTTGCGATCTAGCCCGATCTCGGTTCGGCAGTCAGGCCCACTCTCGCTTTTCCACTATTTTGAATATGTCAATATACCGCTATTCTCTCTGCGACGTCGCTAGATGGCGCATACATCGTGGCGATCAGCTAGCGATAGTGACATGCGATAATATCGGTGATCGAACAAAAATAGAATTTTGTACAACCTATACGGTATACTACCCGTATAGTTACGCGTACGGCATGCATAGAGCCGATTCGCCCTACCTAGCTACCGGGGTAGGGTCGGCATGGCCGCATCTCTGGACGGGCCAAACGCTCGTTGCGCTAGCTAGCTGCCTCCGCGGGCTCGCTGTATCGATCTAGTTAAAGTAAACGGCTGTCCTTTAAGACTATGTTAAAGTCAAACCGTCAACAATTTGAAATCTGAAATCAAAGTTACGATTTCCAACGCTATTTTCTTCAAATGTTCTGGATAGATCATTGAGAAAAAATGCAAATCTGCAGATCAATTATCATTGATGGTACGAATGAAATATTAGGATGACCTATCCAGAACATTGGCTAAAATTAATTACATAAAATCAATTGTAATATATAGAAGTGTGAATTCCCCCATTCACACAACACGCATACCTAAGTATGACGTCATGATTCATAATAGGAAGGGGTTCAGGAATAGCGTTTTCCGCTATTTTCAAGAATAGTGGAAAAGCGAGAGTGGGCCTGACTGTTCGGTGTGAATCGCACCAGTTCGCCGCAAGTCAGCCCGATCTCATTGCGTATGCGATCTTTTCGGTGCCCACTATGCGATCTCACGGCGACTTCCTATTGTCCCTATTTCCACGCATGCGTGCATGGTTGAGGATTACAGCCCGGTATTGTTCGCTCTTGCTTGTCTTGCTTGTCTTGACATCATAATGCGCTTTGCGATTTTTTTTTAATGAACCCAGTGCCCACTTTGCGATCTGCGCCTAGCGATCTTGCCCGAATGGGAGCGATCCACTAAGACCTGTGGTTAAGTCGCAAAGTGGGCACCAATGGCCGCACCAGATCGCTGTAACTCGCGTCCGCAAGGGTGGTGTCGGTTGCGGTTGCCAGGTTTTGGACAAAATCTGGCGACCTCCGGCTTCGATCGGGCAAACTCGCAAGCAGATTCGCACAGTGAGCACCGCCGAGATCGGTCTCGATCGCAGGTCGGGCGGGATCGCACAAATGGCAAGCCGTTTGAACAATTATTCATATTTCCTGATAACAAGAATCCAATCCTTGATATCAAGAATTCTGTTTTTATATATCAATAATTAAATTCTTGATATCAAGAAATAAATTCATGATATTATCCAGAATTCGATTTCTTGATATCAAGAATTGAATTCTTGAAATAATAATAATAATAATAATATACAGCATTTATAGAGCTCCATGTATCTAGGTGCCCTATTCAGAGGCGCATTATTACCCTTGGTCATCAGGTACAGTTCAAACCCGCACAACTATCTTGTGCACCATCTCAACTCCCAGGGGAGCATACTAGCCCAAGCTACCCAAGAATTACCATTGGTTAACAACAGAAAATGATTTCTTTACATCAAGAATTCGATGTCCAGTTATGCGAAACTGCTTTTCAAAGGCGCCCTGCGAGAACCAAGAATTCTTTTCTTGATATCAAGAAAAGGAAATAAATGTTAAAACGGCTACCCATGACTGGTCATGCTCGCACATTCAACAAATTCCAACAAATTTAACAAATTCCAAATCAAACAAGCGTGAATCTATGGCTATTGTATTCCTCGACAATGCGTCAAAATGGGGCCAAGGCATGACCCCGAAGAAGTCACACTGAAAAAATCGTGTGCACAATGGAATCGGGCTGACTCACTGCGAACTGATGTGATTCCAAGGTCGCAAGCCCAATGCCCACTACGCGATCTTGCCCGAAATAGGAGCGATCCCCTGAGATCTGTGTTAAGTCGCAAAGTTGGCACCAATGGCCGCACCAGATCCCCGCGAATGCGATCGAGACCGATCTGGTCGCCAGATTTTTGAACATGTCAAAACCCCGGCGACCGCAACCGACACCACCCTTGCGGACGCGAGTTACAGCGATATGGTGCGGCCATTGGTGCTCACTTGGAGACTTAACCACATATCTCAGGGGATCGCTCCTATTCGGGCAAGATCGCTCTAGATCGCTAGGCCCAGATCGCAAAGTGGGCACTATAGGCTTTACTGTCGTAAACCGAAAGCTCTCTTTTGAGCAATCGCTTACCATTGTGTTTATGTACTTCATTATATTGAATTATATACTCACTTGATGCTTCTCAAGGTGTCAATTCTCCTGAAAACCTCGATCAAAAAAACAAAAGCCCCTTCATCTGTCACTAGCATACCCAGCTCTATCTTCTGAAGGCTTGTGGCCATTCGTATGATAGCCGAACATAGTTTTCTCACACACCCTGCTGATACCATCATAAGATTACAGCCGTACAGCTTAATGTGCGTTATGTTTCCTCCTTCACCACGCCATAGACCGATGGCTATGTCGGTGATGTCTCGTTCACCTATCAGGAGCATGACATTCATTATAGTCAATCCAGTTAGCGACTGGATCATGCCGATTAGGCCGTCCGTTTCGAGACAATACACCCACAGTTTCTTGACGGAATGGAGAGACGGCGCGTTGTAGGGGAGGGGGAGAGATGACCCAACATAAATGCTAGCGAGGTTTGAGAAGGACCGAAGACACAACCACAACGCAGAGGACAGGTATTCATTTAGTTCGATCATAGTGTTTACAATATGGTGGATCTAATATGGATGCAAAAGAAAATAATGGGATAGTGGATCATTACATGTCATGCAAGCAAATATTTAATTCCGTATCGTATATACCTATTATTCTCCTATTAGTTTGTATATCATAATGATTTGGGCTATTGTTCACATTCGCATATTATATACAAAACAAAATCAAATACAAAAATACTCATATACCACATAATATTGTTCTTCAAACAACAACCATTTGTAATCAGCACTGTCCAATTTTCTTTGGGCATAAGAGTGGGAACTATTGACTTTCAGACAAAAATTACTATTCATTGCGTCATTTTTTATTTCTTTTGGCTGGTTGACCTTTTATCTCATTTTTCCTAGCAGTAATAACAGTATGAATGTGGATATAATCTTGGTAGCAGTGCCTTACATGACCATGGAACTCAGTCTAGTAGTCTTCGTTTGGTATGAGCTGCGGCTTTCACCGTGATTGTTATTCCTGATAATCATTCATACAAAAATAATCAGAACATAATTATATTGATCATAATTGAATATAATTCTGCTTTCTTTTCTTTCCGAAATATACGCCAATGTGTATCATAATCCATATATTGCACCTTTCTGGCATTCATCGGAATCATTTCCTTTAATATTAAATATGATATTATTAACTCACTCACCTCCAGCTTTGTTTGCCTTGGAAGTCTTTCAAGTCCAGTAATAGAATTGACATCAGCGTCCTGAAGCCATATCGTATGATGTGCACTGTAGAATGGATGTAGGATCGCAGTCAGTTCGTCGGGGACTGTCTTTACGAGTTCTTTAGGTATTTCGCTCAAGAAGTGTAAAAGAAGACGCTCTAGATATGTATGACAACCTAGATACCGATGATCTCCAGGGACCAATATGGGAAAAACTCGCTTCATGATGGGAACCAAAGTGTTCACTGAAGTACCAACAGCAAATTTCAAAACATATTCTAGTTCACGCACCCTTCCGACATCTTCCAGCGTTCCAAGTACCTCTATCAGCCTTTCTGGATTTAAAGTGCTGAGGTAAACCCCAGCACAGTATTCTTGGATCAGTTTGTGAAAGAATTCTATTGTTGTTTTCATATTGCCAGACTCTTCCGTGAATTCTTCTTTACCTAGAATTCCCAACTCAACAGCAAACAGCATTTGCTCATGACATGTTTTGAAATCATTTGCCGTGAAAACTAGCTTCTGCGAATCACTTAGCAATGAGCTCGATGCAAGTTCACCTATTGCACTCACTGAATTCCTCATCTTTTCTAGCATGTTCGCCTTTTCCTCTCTTGTTCGAGAGCTTTTCGCAGCAGCATGGTGAACTAGGTATTCAAACAAACTCTTCACAATGTGTGTTAGTGTGATATTAACACCAGTAACACCTCGCAGAAAGCCAGTTTCCCACAGAATACAAAGAACCATGCAAAAGAATGGAAACTTCATAAAGGATACGATGTTGCTGTCCTTAATGTGTTCGTTAAATTGTTGTCTCTTGATTTCGTCTGGGAAAAAACGAGAGACATATCCTTGAGCCTCTTTATCGCCATACCCCTCGATCTCAAAGACGGTAAAGCTCTCCGACAGATTAGTATCGGAAAAATCTTCTTTGCGATTGGGGCGACTGGTGACGAGAACTCGAGATTTAGCAAACCGCTCAGCCCGTATCAGTTGAATAAGACTGGATTCACTGGACTCACTAGACAAAATGCTCTCACTAGTCTCGTCATAGCCATCTAGAATAATGAGACACTTGTCTTCATTTTCCTCAATCAGATGCTCGATGTCTTCTGGCTGGAGATGTCGCAATTTCGATAGGAGTTGTGACTTGATGGCTTTTCCGAGGGACAGATCGCTTGCCAAATTCCGAAACTTAAGAACGAACAAGAGAGCTACGTCATGGAGGGGAGAATCAGAGACACCTTTAGCCCAGTCATGTGAAAGCTTGTCAGATGCTGTGGTCTTCCCAAGACCTGCTCGTCCAACAAGGAGTACACGAGACGGAAATGTGCCGTCTACCTCTGTAGTGAAAATGCCATTAATCGAGTCTTTAACTGGTATCTTCATTGGTTTAAGTCCTCGCCGTCCTTTGTCTGTTTTGAGAAGATTTATTCTAGTGTGCAGGTCTGCGAAGTCAGTGCAGGCATCCTTGTCCCATGGCTTCAGCTGAAGCTTCTTCTTCTTGTACTGCTCGATGAGGATTTCTCTACAGTTTTCAACGTTGTCTGTCTGGTTGGGTCTTATTGTTGTTGTTGGGTGTGTCTTCTGGTTTACAAGTGACAAAAAAACAGAAACAATACAATGATTATGATCTGCGGGACAAAGATTGGTGTGTTTGTTGAAATTATAAAAATGGAAGAGAAATGAAGACGAAAATAAACTAATCAAATGATGTTCATAAAACTAACTAAAAAGGACTGCATAACGAGACTTCATTATACCTGCCGGACACACGATTGGTTTCAGACATTGCTTCAGAAAATAAGGGTGTGCAATCCCCAAGATTTTATATTTTGTTTCAATATCGACGAGTAAAGTTTCGATTGGATCAGACCTCTTACTGCTAAAAGGAGACAATTACTGTTGCAGAAATAATTGTATGCATCAGGACTCAAAAATAAGTACAAAGCGCTGAATATCAAGAAATATTTGAAATTTTCCTGACAAATGCGGAGATACTCTTTAATAGAGTATATCATCATGACGGATTAAAACGACAGCCTGCACAAGTTTACAACATTCAGCTACCACCTGTGTGTACAATACACTAGATACTTTTTTGCTTTTTAGCTCGAACCAATCCACATTTTGAAATCTATTGAAACAACTAGTAAAGGGGTGTCGATCCGTTTTTGAGATTAGGGGGGGGGGGGCGAAATTTGAAAATGTTTCCAGCGTGACCACTTAGAGAGCTAAAAGCCCCACATTGGCATGCCCGGAAGTTTTATTATGCGCTCATTGAAAGTGTCTTGATGGCTCGAAGACCTGACTTTGGGGGGCACCCACATTTGGGACAATAATGGGGGTCCAGGGGGCGGAGCCCCCGGAAGCTTTTAGATTTCAGACATTTGCTCCTAGCATGGGTGTTAAAATAGTGAACCTACTCATAACGTATTTTTAAAGGGCATAGCGAGGAAAAGACTGAGCCTTGCATGAGATGGATCCGCGTGATCACGTATACTATAGAGCCATCGATATAGTCTAGGGCATTGGGCTCCCATGAAACTAAGCAAGGGCGTCAACAATTTCTCAAAAGTGTAGGGGAGACATTGCGAGGAAGCGAAGCGACCGAGCGGGGGAGGGTGTGGGAGGGGGTGTTCCCCCTCCCACAGTAGGGAGCTTTTGTATTTTTGGGCGTGAAATTGTGCGATTTTGTGCACACCTGAGACAGAAAATTTCACGTAATATGAAATATATAGGTATGGAACCAAACATACATAATGACAAAGGGAGGGGGACAATCTGCTCCTTTTTCAAATGTGGGGGGACATGATATTCCAATTTGATTTGCGTTCAGCGCATATGTACCATGTGTACCGAGATTATTTTATTTTCTGTGACGGTGTGCTATATATAGATGAGGGTTTAATAAACTTCGTTTGAGATGTGCGTTTGAGAAATTGCGCTGCCCAACACATACAAAAGGTGAGTTCCCGCAACCCAAATGAAACTTGCAATATGAGAAACTGTATGCGCACGAAGCGCGCGGCAAAAAAGAAATTTGCAGTCCTTTTCAAACTAAAAAAAAACCCGGCTATTTTGAAGATTAATTATTGATAAATGTGTCTTTCCCCTCTTTGGCATTATATCACTCGACCGCCCCCCCCCCCCCCCCCCCCCCCCCCCCCCTGCCCCCCAGGATCGACACCCCTGAACTAGTACCTGACATAAGCTTTGTATTACTTAATTATTCATTGCGAATTTAATGCATTTAAAGGGATAGTTGAGTTCTGGTAAGGAGAGTACAGTTTTGGTGAAACTGAATTTTAGTAACCAAAACCTGCATCATTACATTACAAACTAATAGTTATAACTAGAAAGGAACACAAAATTACAAATGACGTAGTAAAGATCATGTTATCATTCAAAAAGAGACGTTAACACGTAAGAGGGCGCTTTCTAAACACTCATCGGTTTGAACCATTTTGAATAAAATATTGTGGCATGTGATGCTTTGTTGAAATAGTGATTAGATTCAAAATTCTCTAATAAACCTGGTGCCCCAGCTTTATTACAAATTGTTATATTTATGGATATTTCAGCCGTCTCTGAACCGATTTTGATCAATCAAAGATGATTTTATTATTTAAATATTAGGCTCTTTCAAATTTCACACTCAGTTTTTCATTACCTCACCAAAAAATAAGTAGTCTAGCGCCCTCTCTACCAAAACTCAACTATCCCTTTAACTACATGTGCCATTACAAAATTTAAATGGATGGAATTTCAAGCAACATTGTTTCACAAAGCATTGAACAACACGTGAAGTTTCACAGCAAGGAAACATAGTCACACGAACTTGCGTGTGCCTGTATACAAGTATGCACACTTTCTGGTGTCTTATTGGACATTTTGTCGTTGATATGTGCTCAATCAGCCGTAAAGTGATGGATGTCTCTTTTTCATACAAAATGTACATGATAACGGTAGAAATTGTTAAAAATAAAAAATAAATTATGAGGAGTTCTTTAGCATGTTTAGGGGGACTTACTTGTTGTGTTCGGTTTTTAGTTGCATATAATACTTCATAGTTCTTCAACCATGTTCTGCAGAGCGTATACAAAAAAAGGTACCCGTAGTTCAAAGGTCAATTATTTCAATATAATATATTGTCATACCATGAAGGTAATAAAGATGTAAATAATAACTATTTAGCTTTCATTCAATACCTTTTCTGAATCAGCAGTGCCACGCATTGCTGAGTTCTTTGTTGTTGAAGAGGACAGGTGCGAAACCCACTTTTTGCAAGTTTTGACTAATGAATACATTCCTGAAATCAATGGTGCCCACACATAAATGTTGAGTGATGTATGTAGATATTTGTTGTTTGTTTTGTTCAAAACATCCATCTCGTGTCGAATGTGGCCCACACACATCATCCAGGTCATGAGGAGGAGATGAAATCACCTTGATCTTTAAATGTTCCAACATTAATAAGTAACAAGGTATTAAAACATGGGACATTGGTGGCCATATCCCACTTCATGATTAGGCGCAATAATTACCCTTTCCTCATGTTCCCTAAAGACTTCCCGTAGTCTACCTCTGATGCACCGTCTTGGACCCACCAGATCTGTCTAAATACTCCATGCACCTATCGCTCAATTTGTTCCTCCAACTGAGGTACTGACCATATTCATGTATCATCTGAAGGTACATGCTCCCATTTATTCATTTCAAAGAAAAAATTGTCCCATCTCTTGACCACTTCCACAAAGTCCCATCCAACTGTCAATTGTTGACGACCCGTTACTAACATCAACATTTAATTTCTGGTAGATGTCCGCCGGCGCAAAATGTTCAATAACAATGTACTCAATCATGCGTGATTAGTGAATGTATTCAATTAAACGATTCATTCATTCATTCACAAAAACAATACAACATGTTAAAAGTGATGTGTTCACACGGCACCATTAATTTCAAGAAATCGAATGATTTGCCAAAAACTTGGGAAAAGTGGGTTTTTGCACCGGTCGTCTTCAACAACAAAGAACTCAGCAATGCGGGGCACTGCTGATTCAGGAAAGGTATCAAATGAACGCTAAATAGTTACTCTTTACTAATTTACTCTTGAATTATTGACCTTTGAACTTCAAGTACCTTTTTTGATACACTCTGTATAATAGAAAGTATAATTTCAAACTATAAAAGGAATAAGTTGACATTACATTTCAGATACTAACTCGTTGTGGCAAAGAGTTCCGCGCAGACAACGTTACAGCCAAATGAAAAAGGGCGCAAAATTTAAAAGAAAATTCCAACTTTGGTAATCTTGTCCAGACACAATCATAACTTTCGTATTTCCTGACGGTTGTTGCTAAAAATGTTCTCCTCGTATTATTGTACTCATTAAAAAAACCTATATTATAGGGTTTTCTTGTTGTTTTTTTCAACTCCATGAATAAGAAGATTCATGTACCATGAACCTTGGTGTTTTTTTTCTGGGATCTCATAGCTGCTACTTTGCTCACCTTTGAAGGAAGATAGATTGTCCCTGGCCAGAGCCTTTAGACCAGCCGACTCCAAGATCCCTCTGAGGGCGTCTGTTTGTTTGGGTCCAGCGCCATGCTCATTCTTCCACTCCATGAGAACCTCCGTCGCAGCTTGTGCCGTGTCTTGTTTGTGCTTGGTTAGAATGTTGTTAACAAAGTCCCATCTAAACCCGAGCTTGACACCCAGATCATGATACCTGCTGAAGGGGACCGCTTCACCCAGTTTCATGATGACGTCATCGGACAGGTTTGCAGCAGGTGGGATATTCCTGAAAAGTATATCAAGATTACAATAAAGCTCCAAGAAAGATCAAGATTGATAGATGGTTAATGAAGTTGGTTAAGAAACAATAAAGGCATAATGTATACAAGTTCAAACATGGACACTCAGTTAGCAAAATATGTTTGTGGCTGACTGGGGTCCGTATATGCTCAATATAAAACCATATATATACCAGATGGGTTTTCCCCATCCAACACCCACCATATACCAACACTCATGGGCCCGATATGAATCCCATGTCGGTTTCTGGTGGTTACATAGCGGAATGTGAACGTTGGCTGGGCCTAGATCGACAGATATGGGACCCACATAAATCCCACATGGGATTCAAGCACATCTTTTAATTTATAGGCCCATACAGGCCCCATATAAAACCCATATATATATACCAGATGGGCTTTCCCACTCAGATCCCACATAGCACGTACGGTGCCCACATGGTGGCCTACGGTGAAACGGTAAATGGGTCCAATCTATATAGGGCAAGTGGCAAATATGCATGCGCGTGATACATCCAGATGCAATAGAGTATACATGTTATGGTAACCTACCTGGCGGAAGGAGCATGTGATTCTCCCACTGCTTGTGGGAAAACATCTCTGGAGATATGAGGAAACGAGTCCTGTTGGGGAGAACAATAGGTAATGTTACTGCACTTTTCAGCAAATTATACCGGGGTCCCCCTTTTTAACACATCAACGGGTACAAAATTGGGTACAAAAACGGGTACATTCATTTCGAGTAAACATTTACCATGTTTACAAAACACCATTTTTAAAGACTTCAAGTAAGCAAACAAAATATATCTTGTGGCCCTTCACGAAAAGGTACTCTATCTTCTACATTATGCAAACATCATGAAATATGTATTTTTTTGTTCTTATCCCCGTGAATGGCACATCACCAGGTGCATATTGTATCAATAGATAAACACAGTGTACCCCAAAGAAAATTATAAAAACAAGTGTAGTGATATCCCATACCAAACAAAACTGCTTATTAAGCAGTCGCTAAACCATCGAAGACATCAGACTGCTTAAGCCAACATTATAGAAGCAGTCGTGGCCTTTGAAGACCTTCTTGTAAGCAGTCCTGAATTGCAACTGCTTAAATAGGAAGTCATAGAAAAAAGGCCTTCATGCTTAAGCAGTCGAAGAGTTGATCTTAGTAGTCACACGTTAGAAGGCCTAATTACAGGAAGGCTTATGGCAGTTTAATTTATTTATTTATTTATTTATTTTTTTTTTGGGGGGGGGGAAATACTGCCCATCATGCACCTGCAATAACTGAAAGTCAATGGAAGCATGCATGCAGTCTACTAAGCTATTCTTCCAGTGGAATTTTTTAAGTGTTAGGTAAGATTAACTGTGCACTTTCTTCATTCCTACATGCATGAACTACTAATAATCCTATTTAACATTATTAGGCCAAAATGTATCATTAATCACTAATAAACTAATATGAATTTAGTCAAAATAACACTACAGTCCCACTCACTGAGATTTGTGTGGGCCCGCTTATTATTTTCAATGTTTGTGAATTTACAGATTATTTCTGCATGCATGTTTTGTAACTTCTAATTGAGTCAATCTGGCTATATAATTTCCGAAATAGCTCAATTTTTTAATAAAAATTTAATCATGCTGCATGACGTGAAAATTCAGCCTGATTATCATACCTATATGGGAAATGCGGGTGAGTTGCGAGCCACATAGAGAGTTGTTCCACCCCCTCTAACTTCCATTGAGAATTATACAAAATTTAACTGGTGCCTTCTTGTGTTACCCTTTAACATACTTGTCTTTTTAGCAATAGCAGTTTGAAGAACTGGTGCATGATACAGGAATGGGCCCCCAAATCTTCAAAATACAGAAAAAAGTGATTTCCAAGTTTTAGGTTAGGCCATCTCTACTACTTTCATGAAAGCAATTAGACAGGGAACTTTTTTATGTATGATGTTGATCATGTATTGTATTTTCATTTTGATGAAAGTTGACGGTGAGTTGCATTGCACATTCAAACAAATTTATTTAATTCTAAAAATGGCCGCCTAAAGGAGAATTGAGCCATACGACATATTGAGGGTTGAGCCATAATTGGGTGTATAGGGAAAACACACATTATGAATAGCGTTCCTTAAAAAGTATCAAAATTCTATGGCATGGCAAAACTGGAGCATAATTATGTTGTAATACAAGTTATTTTGTTGGTGTTTTGATTCGAGAGATTCTTTCTGGTGTATTGATAACTTTATAAGAGTTCTTACTTGATGCATAAATACAAGTGATTCGTATAAGTATGTTTCCAATGCCGTTGGAGAGTTGCACAAATCTCCAATGACATGGCACAAGTCTCCTCGTTACCTCAGGAGAGTTGAGCCATTTTACAATCATTTGTTAATCGATTGCTGCGTTTTTACGCAATGTTCATGAATAAAGTTAGCTGAAGTAAATAAAAGCTCAGTAGTTGTATTTTAATATGATACAAAATATTCCTACCAAACTAAGAATACTTAGGAAATATTGCCCCCCCCCAAAAAAACTCACCCGCATCTCCCCTAAATACTGATAAGAATAACTTTAATCTTACAAGAACAACTTTAAATTTTATTTTTCGAAGGCTTTCCGACTGCAAGAAGCAGTTGAAGGCTTATTAGAGCTTCCGGTTAAGCAGTCGAAGGCTAATTAGAGCTTCAAATTAAGCAGTCGAATGCTAAAAAACGAAAGCAGTCGACACCTAATTTGCATATTAACTTGTCCGTAAGAAGGCTTATAAGCCTTCGAAGGCCTTCCGTATGAAGTCTAACGGACTGCTTACGGACTGCTTATAAGCCTTCGAATGCTTTGGAAGCCCATTGACTTCATAATGTGATCATCAAAGACCTGTATGATAATTGAAGACCTGTGACTACTTGTGGGAATGCTTAGCGAAGGCCTTCTGTTTGGTAAGGGATTTTTTTAATGTGCAATATTAAGTTTAATTTGTAATATTGGTAATATTAAACTAATGCCCTATTCATGACACATTAGTATGTTTTTAAACCTCAATATGTAAGCGTCTGTTTGTAGTGGAAGTGAGTGTACATACGGACGCACAGGACCACAAATGGAATTGGTCCCGATTGGAAATGTGTATATATCATTACATCTTCATTATCATCATGATCATCACCACAATCATAATAATAATAATAACAATCATCAACATCATCATCATCATAACCATCATCATTATCATCATCGTTATCATCATCAGCGGCAGCAGCATCAACAACATCATCATCATCCTTATTATCATCTTTATCTTCTTCCCTATATAGGCTTAAATTAAACTATACATTTATGGTTGCATCCATACCTTCTTCCGGGCATCCATGACCTGGTCCAATTCTTTCTTGGCTGGTTCATTGTTAGGTTCTATTTTAAGAAGCTCAGTAAGATCTTGGACACTGTCCTGATGTTGTCCATTCATCTATGGAGCAATTTTAAGAACACACACCACGTCCAGTGAGATAAATTGCAATAAAATGTAGTATTAAAAATTTCCAACAAGGCGGAGTTGTCTTTAAATATTGTATGTTAAAATATCAGATTTAATGAAGTAGTATACTGTTAAATAGAGAGTTTGGTTTAATTTCAAAACGATACTCTTTTTATATAGC